>PVJH01008041.1:0-88215 GCA_004026705.1 Nesogale talazaci | reverse complement strand
GTTTCTGCTACCCACAGCCTTTCCGTGAATTCTCCACCTGGGCGAAACCCGGCTAGCACAGTGTCTCGCAGACAGCGCCTGCAGAGGCCGCAAAGGAAGCCAGCGAGGCGCTCGGGGCGCAGGGAGCTGCCAGGCCCCAGAGCTGCCAGCTCAGAGCAGCGGGAGGCGCGCGTTTGAAGCAGCATATGCAAATTAAATTAGCAAGGGTTCCACTTCGTCTCCTGAGCTGCTCAGTCACACTCCCTGATAATTCACGAACCGATCTGACCCAGTTTAAAATTAAAATCGGGTTTATTTTTAGAGGCATGTATTTGCCCCCTTGCCTCAGTCTCAGTGGATGTTTTGGGGTTTTTTGTTTTTTTTTCCCACGTGGCCTGACAAGCATCAGAGGGCAAAGTCCCCAGACCTGTGTTCTCCTCACAGGTCCTAATCCATAAAGAGATTGCAGAGTCTAGCGCATGTGTTATCAAATGGCCCTGATCAGCCTCCACCCTCTTGTCTGAATCACCAAAGAATAAGGATCGTTTTCCGCCACCTGCCTGTTGACCTTCAAGCTGGTGTCAGGGTCTCTTGAACTGGAAAAGCCTTTGAGTTTATGGCGCTGCAGAATCTGGACACACGAGGGTTTGGCAGAACCTACAACATCTTTTCTTGATAAAAATCAAGTGATTGTGGATTGCTTCTTTGCAGGCCAACCTGAGAACATTTTTTATCCCAACCTATGGCTCAGTACTTTTCCATCGGAATTCTCTCCCCAAGGAATTACTTGCAGGATTATGTGGTTAGAACCTGACTCCATTTCTAAAAGCTCCCTAAAAATATCAGCTTTCTCTGGTTTGTCCATCATCATCTTAGAGGTGAGCTACTAAAAGAGGTCTTCAACAATTGAATGAAATCAGCTGCTGGACCAGTGGCTCTCAAGCTGGGACGATTTTGCCCTGACACCTGCCTTTTTCCTGGGACATTTGGTAATCTTTGGTGACATTTGGTAAGGTGACCAGATGTCCCATTTTTAACAATTTAACAACGTCCCACAGTGTTTTAAAATTAAAATAAATATATTACCATACTATTTTTGTGTTCTATGAAAATTTTTGTTGCTCCATATAGACCAAATTTTTAATCAAGAAGACGCACGCGCGCGCGCGCACACACACACACACACACACACACACTCCCAGGTCAATGGTGTCCTGCTTAAAATCTGGTCACTTTACCTTTGGGCCCAACTGATGGGAAGATATTACCAGCATCTAGTAGAAGTAAAAGCCAGGGACACTGCTACCAACTCCACGGTGCATAGGACAGCCCAACAAAGGATTACCCAGCCGCAAGGAGCATGTGCGGCACTTAAGCTGCTAACTACCAAGGTTAATGGTTCAACTGGATCAGCCTCGCCATGAGAGAAAGATGAGGCTATCCTTGAAATATCTCAGAAACCTAAGGAGGAGTTCTGCTCTCCCCTGTAGAGTGACTGTGAGTCTAACTGACTAGATGATAGAGAGTTTACTTTGATTTAATGTCAATAGTGTCAAGGTTGGGATACTGGTGTTAGATAAATCTGTTTATAGGTGATTATGAAGAAACTGAGCAGACCTACTCTCTGTTACAGAAACTAATGGATACTCATTTTGTGAGGCAAAGTTGTAGATACCACCACCCTCAGCAGAAAGGGAGCTGATTATCTTGAATTTCCCTCAAGGGGTTTCTGCATGGCGCAGACAGTTAACGTATTCCGCTGCTAACTGACAGGTTGGAGGCGTGAGTCCCCCCAAAAGAAACCCTGAAGAAAGTCGGTAATCAACTTCTGAACGTTCAGCCATTGAGAACCAGGGAGTACAGCTCTACTAGGGTCACCCTGAATCGGAATCAGTGCTATGGCAACGGGTCCTGAGGATATGATGGTTGATTTACTCAATGGTTGATTTCCTCAATGATAAAATAGCTGAGTAGCCAACGATGAAGTGAAACACCAATGAGCCTATCAATGCATTGCAACAACTCACTCTTTCTGACTCCCTCTGTTTTCTGCATGACACAGGGTCTCATCCAGGGTCTGAGCCTCCCCCAGCACCATCAGAAATGTTCCCTTGGGCTCATGACCATGTGGATGAAGCCACTGGAAGGCGATGCTCACCCTGCCATTGCTACCTCTCTCCTCGGGAGACATACTGGCTCCCTTCCCATAACCCTGAAAGGACTGCTGCTCCCGTTTGGTGTGTGAAGGATGCACAGCCGGTCGTTTGCCAGGTGAAGTAGATAGACCAGGAGCACGAAACATTTCAGTTAACAGGAATAGCATGTGCAACATTTCAGTTAACAGGAATAGCATGTGCAAATGTCCTGTGACCCGAGAGATGCTGAAGGTTCCGGGGGTTGGAAGAAGGTCTGAAACCAAAGGTAGGCCAAAGAAGAGAAGGCTGGAAGATGGGCCTGGTTAAGCAGATAAGGCCTAGGTGACTCAGATCCCTGGTAAGGCCTGGCCACACACTTGGTCTTTATCTCTCTATCAAGATCTGAAACCTTGGGGGGAAAAAAAAAAGATCTGAGACCTTGGAGGGGTTTTGTGCTATGAATTGATGTGTGAACTCACATGGCATGCTAATGAATTTCAACTAAGGAGTCCCTTTTTTGGAAAAAGGCCTGGATTCCCTTTCTTCATCAGCATTATTGTAAAGTCAAGGGACTGTACCTTCACTGGAAACATTTTAAAGCATATTCTCTAAGCCTTCCTCCAAACTTGAACCTCCAAGCCAGCTCTTGCAACAAATGTATCCTGTTCTGTTTATACCTCTTATGCTCAAGGAGGCCTCCCACGGACTCTGGGAAGGAAATGTGGTGTCCTGGCACAGCAGTATGACCGTGGGCAGAGAGCCACCAGCCGTGGGGCGCTCCTTGCTAAGACTGGGAGCTGCCTTCACGTTCTCAGACATGGAGAGTTGGTGTGTTCCCCTCCTTAACCTTGAAGGACTGACATTTACAAATCGGCTGCCCAAACAGGTCTCTCTCTCTCTCTCTCTTTCTCTCTCTCTCTCTCTCTTCCTCCATACACACACACACACACACACACACACACACACACATCATCATCATCCCCCTAAGTCTCATCTTAACATGGTTGAAAATAACTGAGCAACAGTTACTTAACTTGGAGGCATCTAAGATTCCCAAACTGCTATTCAAGGAATTTCATCTGGCTATGACTCTGTCTAGAAGCCCTGGTGGTATCGTGGTTACTGGTTGGACTGCTAACCACAATTCAACAGCGTAAAACCACCAACAGCTGTGTGGGAGAACCCCCCAGAAGACTTACAGTCTTGGAAACTCACAGGGGCAGTTCTACCCTGCCAACGGGGTTGCTGTGAGGTTGTGAGTTGGAATAGCCTCCGTGGTAGTGAGTTTGGATTGGACTGTGAACCAAGGTCAATGAAGGAAAAAGGAGGCTGTGTGCTCCTGTCAAGATTTCAGAGACTTAGATCTTGCAGGCCAGTATGAATTCGGTGGTAATGGGTTTGAGTGTTTGGGCTGGGTGCTGATCTTGGAAGTCCCTGTAGGGTACAAATGGGTAAGTGTGGGGCAACCAAAAGGTTGGCACTTTGAATACACAAAGGCACCTTGGAAGAAAGGGCTGGGAATTTACTTCTGAAGCATTACAGCCACTGAAAGCTCTATATAACACTGCTCTCCCATCCCTATGTCCTAATCCACGGGACTGCTGCCTCTGGTCCTGTCTTGGAGGGGAGAATAGGGCCTGGATTTACCCTTCAGACTTATAGAGAAAAAAATAGTAGGTCTATTGTCATTCATCTTTGGGTTGAAATATAACAGTCTAGAAACCTCTATAAAGATGGGGTTTGCTTAATATGTATTTCCTGAGGAAGAGTATTTCTGGTTCATACTGGAATGTTAAACATTCTAATCGTTTTCAATTAAAAATGATTCATTTGTTTGTTAGCTGATCATTCTTTTACCGAGCATCGTCAATGAAACAATCACTGTGCTGATGCTATTGGGAAGAAGTGCCATGAGTCTTTAATGACTCATACTGACCTATGGACAACAGACCTGACCTGCTTTATCAAGCATGGTGTCCTTCTTCAGAGACTGGTCTCTCCCAGTAAGCATGTCTGAAATATGTGAGATGAAATCTGTGTTAGTCCGGGTAGACTAGAGAAACAAATTCGTAAACACGCATATGGATATAAGGGAAAGGTTTATATAAAAGAGGAATGGAACATTGAGAAAACATCCCAACCCAGTCCAGTCCAAGGTCATAAGTTCGATATTAGGTCATATATCCAATACCAGTCTATAAAGTCTCCTTCTGACTCACGAAGCACATGCAATGACACCAGGATAATCACAGACCTGTGGGTGCAGATTCTTGTGTTGAAGCATCCCTGCGCTGGCCAGGGTCCCCTCATGGCTCCTCATTTCCAGGGCTCAGGGTTCATCAGCAGTATACAATGACAGTAGAAGCATCTCAGCACTGGCAGGGGTCTCTCTGTTGTTTTCCTGGCTTCAGAGGTCTGGTTCCATCAGGGTAAGCCCATGTGGCTTCGGCTCCTGCTTCTACAGTTCCAAAGACTCAGGGTCTATGCTGCCATCTTGTCCTGTGCATCCAGCGTCTCCAAGGAACTGAGTCAAGTTTCTCACCTCCAATTGGAAAATACTGTGAGACTTCCCAGAATTTTCAGGAGAAAACCATATCTACACAGAGGTCTCATTGACTATTTCCAAATTGACAGGCTAGACTCCACCCCTACACTCCCAAAGCTGAAATTGACACAGATCACTGACTGCCAAAAAAATCTTACTGTGTTGGGCTGAGACCTGGTGGCACAAGTGGTTGAGTGCAGGACTGCGGCCCGCGGGCTTGGTGGTTCAAATCCAGCAGCAGCTCTGAGGAGCAGCACTGGATAATGCCCACGACCACTGGAGGCAGTGATGCACCACCACAACCCCCCCCAAAAAAAATCTTACTGTGTCAGTCACCTCATCTTTTGCCAACTTGTGAAGAGGTGGAGTCTAGCCTGTCAATCAGCTTGATGACCTCATTTGGCGGCATTAAGGATATAAATAGTTGACTGGAGACCAGATACACATACTCTCTGCTTAGCATCCTGTTGATAAGCCACATGAAGACACACCGATGGAGCTCTGGAACTGGAGGAGGCATGTGGAGACCCATGCCAGTGCTAAGATCCTTTCACTGCCACTGGATCTACAAGATTTTCTGTCCAGTGACCTGTGATCTTCCTGCATTTGGTGTTATTGCATGACTTTGTGAGTTTTAAGAGGAATTAATGGACAAGTCTTGGCCATATGGGCTAATATTGGGCTTATGGACTTGATCTAGACTAGGTTGGAATGTTTCTCAATATGTAATTGCTCTCTAATATAAAGTTCTTTCTTATGCACATGTGAGTGTCCATGATTTTGTTACTCTAGCCTACCGGGACTAACACATCATGGTACCTTGGAAGTGAGGTACTAGAAAAACAAATCATGAAGCTGAAGAGTGATTGCTTGTTTGACCTCTGCCTCATGATAGTTTTTATCCTGTATTAGTCCAGATAGATGAGAGAAACAAATTCATAGACACACATATGGATATAAAGGTAAGGTTTATATACAAAAGGAATGGAACATTGAGAAAGCATCCCAAGCCAGTCCAGTTCAAAGTCATAAGTCCAATATTAGCCCATATGCCTGATACCAGTCTATAAATTCTCCTTCTGACTCATGAAGTCACAGGCCAGTGGGTACAGAGTTCCGGCGCTGGCAGTGGTCTCCCCATGGCTCCTTCCACAGCTCAGGGTCCATCAACAACATGCGCTGATGGTAGAAGCAACTCAGTGCTGACAGGGCTCTCCATGTGGCTTCGCCAGCTTCAGAGGTCTGGTTCCATCAGAGTAAGGCCCTGTGGCTTCTCCTCTGGCTTCTTCAGCTTCTCAGATGCTGCCATTTTGTCTTGTCCATGATTCATCATCTCTGAGACTAACTCCCAACAACTGGGGAGATAGTTTCTCATCTCCACGAGGGTAATATCATGAGATTTTCCAGAAGTCTCAGGAGAAAGCCATGTCCACATAGAAGCTTCATTGGCTACTCAATGACTATCTCCAGATTAACAGGCTAGACTCCAACCTACATCTCAATCATAAAATTGACATATCCAATACATGAGCACCACATCTCCTTTAGCTAGACAGTGCTCAGATATGGCCATGCCGTTTATTGGGTTATTTTCTGGAAAGAATATGGGAAATTAAAGTTATGATTATTTTGTTTGGTTGTTATGTTTGGTTATTTCTGTTTGAAATGATGAAAATGAATGTGATTAATGTTTATTTTGTGATCAGGGAATAAACTTGCTTCTTGGATTTCTCAGAGCTGCTTATTGAAAATGGTTGACATAAGGTCTGGCTCTGGGTTGATTCAGCGGTCTAAGACCATATCTCATATCAATGGAATAGTTTGGATTAATAAAAGATAGATAAGGCTAGAACTTGAATGTTTTAAGAATTGAGTTTAGATTTGGCTTGTAGTAGGTTTATACTGTTTTCTTCTGCCTATTTTTATGATATAATCATTGATAGAAATTATTAGGAGGTATGAAAATAGAGAGCTTGTAAGTCCACTGCCTTGAGCCATTAAAGTTTGAATTTAAATGGGTTTAAGATAGGCTTGCAAAGAAGGCTCTGAAAAGATAAGCCCCACCCAGGGTCTTGAGTGCTCAGGACATTCAAAGGAGTTGAGACTTGCCTAAGGGGCTGATAACAGATTGAAGGAAAAAGCGTACTCTTTGGATATTTTAATTTTGAACTATTGGTTTTTGTCAGAAGATAAAAACAAAACAAAACTAGAATCTTGAAGAAAACTCTCTAGGACTGAATGTTAAAGGGAGGCTGTGGACAGGCTGAATTGCTTGCTAGGTGACCATGTGGATCTACTTATTGACTTGAAGTGGGTGAAAAGCAACAATAGAGAGACAGGTTGAGTCTGGTCACTGATACTCATGGACCTGGTTTACAGGCACTAGAGGAGAAGATGAGAGCAAGTTGACTGGTTTGAAACTTATAAAGTCGTGTGTAACCTGAGCCTGTAGCATGTCATAGCCCCAGGGGACTGGGGTTGCTGAGAATTTGTGACGGGTCCATGGTTTAAAGTGAGGCAACTGTTGAGGCTAACAAGCCCATATTGAGTTGACTAGAACCCGACCAGATGAAGAGAAGGTTTTTAAGCTTATGCATATTGCTGCTGATTTTATGGAAGCTCTGTCCTGATTTGACTTTGCTTATGGCTGCAAACTCTCAAGATTGTCTCTTCAGAGCACTGGGTTGATGTAAATGGAAATTGTATACCTAAAATGGGGGCGGATAAAGCCATGAAGTGACTGACTTGCAAAATTTCATAACCTGGGGAATATATTCATAGAATTAAGGTGCAGCTGTTCACTTAATTGCAATTGTTAGCCATAGAATATTGTTCTGTTGTTCACATATAAAATACTATGTTTAAATGAGGGTGAAACATTTTTTAATTGTATACATTTTAGTTTTAGCCTGTTAGGTACAGATATGATTTCATTATTGTTTTTGTCAAAAATTATGTATGGCTAAAGAGTTATGTAAAAGTATCAAGTTGACAAGGGGTGGGCTGTGGCAGTTACCTAATCTCTTGTCAACTTATGAAAGGATGGAGTCTAGCCGGTCAATCAGGTGACAGCTTGATGACCTCATTTGGAGGCATTAAGGAGATAAATAGCTGACTAGAGGCCAGATACACACACTCTCTGCTTGGCATTCCTATTGACAAACCACATAGAGACACACTAATGGAGTCAGAGCCCTAGAGCTGGATGAGTCATGCAGAGACCCACACCAGTACTGAGATCCTTCCACCACCACTGGATCTGTGATCTTCCTGCATTCCACAATGTTGCATGGCTGCATGAGTCTAAAAAGGAATTTATGGACAAGTATTGACCATATGGGCTAATATTGAATTCATGGACTTGATCTGAACTGGGTTGAGATATTTCTCAATATATAAGTTGCTCTTTAATATAAAACTCTTTCTTATGCACATTAGCGTCCATAAGTTTGTTTCTCTTGTCGACTTGAACTAACTCTCTTACCCTCACTCTTTCTAAGCAAACTTAGTTCTCAAAGTGCACTTTGTGGTATTTTTCTAAACTGTGGAAGTTTTAATCACTTTGCATTGTCATGCAAAAGTTGGACAATACATAAAGAAGGCCAAAGAAGAATTTAGATGCATTTGAATTATGATACTACTAAAATATATATTGAATGTACCATGAAACGCCAAAAGAAAGAATAATCACGCTTGGAAGAAGTACAATTAGAATGTCCTTTACAACTGAAAATAGTGAGATCTTGTAACATGTACTCTAAACTTGTTATCAGCCATTACTGCCTAGCAAAGTAGAGGATCAGTGGAAAAGAAGAAGACTCTCACAAGCATGGGTTAGCACAGAGGTTATAACCCTGGGCTCAAACATCAGAAACATTGTGAGGATGGTACAAGATGGGGTAGAGTTTCATTCTGTTGCACATAGGATCACTGAGTCTGGACTAAATTGACACCACTTAACGACAACAACAAAATTGTACTTGCATGTGCTGTATATGGTATTCTTTAATCACGTCTGCATTCTTTTGGAACTCTGTTCTTTGGACTGGGCACAATTATGGATCTGTCCCCAGTCAGTTGGCTAGGTCTTATAAATTTTCTATCATATAGATGAGTGAACATTTCCAAAATTGCATCAGTTTGTTGAAACAAATTGTTAATAGGTCAGTTCCTGAAGTATCATTTTTCACCACTACCTTCAGTGCAGCCTTTTCTTCCTATAGTATCATTGGTTCTTGATCATAATTCAGCTCCAAAAATGGTTGAAACTCAGACAGTGGTAGAGGGACTGTGTGTGTGTGTGTGTGTGTTTCTTCCATTTATTTCTAAGTGTCAGGAATGTAGCCCATGTGAACAACTCAGTGTGCTGTCAGTTTTTATGGAGCTTTCATTCCTCCTGGCCAGACTTGAGTTACAAGATCACATCTTTATAATTTTCTTATTTTGCCAGATTCTACTAAGACTGAATAAAGGACTGCATACAATTATGAGGCAGTAGTTTAAACAAAATGAGGAAATAATAAATAGCTTAACATCAGAAAAAGTATGCATCCAGATAGTATTATTTCATCATACTCATATATAAGTTACATACAACTTACTTTAGAGCCCTGCTACTTAGAGCATCACCTGGGGGTTGATTAAAATGTAAATTATTTGGATCTTCTCTGCACCTATTGATGAGAAATTCTGAGAGCAGCCTGGAAATCTCTATAGTATGATCATTCAAGTGCTTCTCATGCCTGGTACAGCCTCAGAAACAGTTTACTAATACATACCTCACAGGGGAGATACCATGATCGCGAAGGTGGTTTTCCCAGGTCGAGGCTGATCCATTGCACTTGGGATGTGCTGACCCCGGCGATTTCCCCAAATGTGGGAAACTTGACTGCATAATATGTGGTAGTGGGGGACTCCATTTGCACTATCCCCTGTTAAAGAGAGAGAGAAACAGTTTCCTAATATATGCTGAATGTTCTCTTGGTGGTGTGTACTGCTGGCCAACTCATAGGACTTAAGGATGGTGAGGCATGGAAGCCATGGGTATTTCCTGCCTAGCATTACTACTTACCACAATAAGCCAGCTGGATAGACTACTTAAAAAAAAACAATTGGATAAGTCATCCTCTAAAAGAAATTAGAGTCCTATTGTAAGAGCAAAAAGAATGATCAGGGCAACAAAATATATGCCCACCTCTCCTCTGTCAGCTTTCATACTATGGTGCCTTGTGTGCTACAATGATGCAAGAAGCTAGGCCCCAGTATTTCAGAGGCTAGCAGAACTCGCATGGTGAACCGGCAGAATAGGAAGAAAGGGCTGACAATCTGGCTCTGAAGACCAGCCACTGAAAACAGTATGGGTGTCAGCAGAACAGTGCTGGGCATCGTGTGGGAAGACGCAACTGCACCAATGGGCAGAGGGGCGAGGTTCAGCAATGTCTCTGTTAAAATTTTGCCATGAGGTGGAGCTGACTTGATGGCAACTAAGGACAGTCACAAAGCCGCCAGCGCATCAACAGTTCGGAGTGTCTGGGGTTTGTCAAAGCTCCATCACGGATGGCCTCCTAGGGGAGAACGAATAGTCCTTGGCGCATGGCCCTACTCAGGACTACCCTCATGAGGCGATCACCGAAGACAATGGATATGATTAGCAAAATGTGCTGAAGAAATCTCATGGTGCCTAGCTGGCTATCAGGGGGGAATAGCACCTGGAGTCTTTAACGGCTTGTCTCAAAGCAGGCAGCCATCTCAATGAGGAGTCAACTAAGTCCACGTGGAGGAAGCACAGTAGCATGTGATCCAAAGGTTGTAAAAAGCGACACCTGAATCTGGAGATGGGCATGATGCCAGAGCCTAAATGTTAAAAATCTGGTTTACAAAATGTCGCACATGATAGGGGAAGCCCCACATCCCTTTGCAGTGTCCATATGTAGCTTGACTCTCCAGTGAATCACCACTGACTAGTCTAGGAAGGTGAACAGCCTTGAATCAGACAAAGAGCATTGTCAGGTGGACCCTAGCTGCGGCAGGTAGACTAGCAAGCGACCCTTTGTCAGTAGCTCTCCCTTTCGACCTATTTTGAAATTATTTTAAAATTTTAATATTCTATGCTTCTTCTTCAATTGAGATTTTTGGCTTTGCTCTATGTGTTTAGTTGTTTGTTTTTGTAAAGGAATGCCAGGGTGGGTGGATCTATGAAGACAACAACTGGATCGATAGTTACCTGGGACACAGAAGGGAAGATTGAGGGGAACAGGGAGTCACCAGCAATGGGTACAAGAAGGAAGAACATGTACGAAGTTGATTATAGTGATGATTGCACAAGCCTTCATAATAGGATTGAACTGTTGAATTGTATGATACATCAATTACAGCTCAGTAGCACTGTTAGAACACAAATAAGTAAGCGATGGTCTATGCTATTTTTACAGTGGAAGGGAGACAATGAGCAACTATTCAGCTCAAATGAAAGACTTTGCAGTCATTAGCAATTCTTGCCCTATGTGAAGAATTCATTCAGGTCTACAATCCTCAGCACTAGCCAAATTTGTCAGCTAAGCACCAGACTGCTAAGCACAAGCTGGACAATTGATATCAAGCAGCTGCACACATCAAGGTGTACAGCCCCTGAAACCCTGCAGAGGCTCAGAACCGACTGTGAGTCGGCATCGACTCGATGGTAGCAGATAGCTATATTTGCCGTGGGCTCGTTTACACCCACTACCTTCTATGACTTTGAGTTCTCACCATCCCAGCCTGTTTCACCTTGCACAAAGTGGTGGTAATACAGACACATTATGTCAGATGGCTGCTGTCGAGGACACTTTACGATCAGTTGCCCAGGGCTCGGGGAGTAATGAGAGTGTTCTGGGAGAAACCTTTCCAGTGAAGAAAACAGGGAAGCACTGAGGCAGGTTGCAGAGCAACCACACTTTACATATTTTAAAAGGTTTACATATTTTAGAGTTTGTTTATAACTCTTCCTCATTTCGGAAGGATTTTTTGGCCGCTCGTATTTACATAAGTTGCAATGATTCAACTCTTAACTGATCACATGAAGGATGCAAGGTAGAGAAATGAAATTCAGAGGTAAGCAGCAGCCAGGTTTCATTTTTAATGCATCATTTAAAACCATGTCTCTAACTCAAATAAGAAAATGAGCAAAGGAAAAACACTGAGTAAAGCCAAATGTACCGAAACATGTGATGATGGTTCAACATGGGTGACAATCCAAGAAGAGCATATTGGGCAGCAGTCATGGAGTTTTGCACCTATGACAGTGGCAACAATTAAAAATGTATATATTATCAATGCCAGGCTTGGCCATGCTAAACACAAGGTCAGCAGTTTGACCCTGCCAGCTGCTCCAAGGGCGAAAGGTGGGCTGTCTGCTTCCATAAATATTTACAGCCTCAGAAACCCTGGGGCATCATCCTACGCTGTCCTTTCGGGCCACGAGGAGTCAGAATTGGTGGAGGGCAGTGAGGGTTTGGAGTTCAATGTTAGTGAAGGTGCAGCGAAATAGTACCGAGGACCTTGCTGGGGGAATAGAAAGTGGCACCACCTCTCTGCCAGTGAAATAAGATGGTGTCTATCAGAATTAGACCACAAGATTTCATCCGATCCTCCCATTCCACCTCAGGTAATCTGCTTTATAGAGTATTTATTTATGTGTGTTCTAAGGAATACTAGAGCACTTCCAAAAGGTTCATGTAAAATGGGATTAAAAGGCAGTGGAATATTTCACAAACTTTTTGAAGCACCCTCGTATGAGTATGAAGATGCAATATTTTTAAAAGCACAAGATTAGAAACAACAAAAATCTCAGTTGGGGATAGCTTAAAGTACATATGTGTATATAAATATATATACATATAATATAGTATAATTCTTTGTAGTTGTTAAAGAATAAGATCATATGTCTATTTTCTGAGATGGAAAAGAATTAAAAATACCAATTTGAAAGCAATACGAAATTGTAGAAAATTGGTAGTGTGATACCGCTTTGTAAACATGTGTTTATAAATGCTTTAGCGGCACTGAATGACTATTTTAGGAATGTGTTAGTTTTGTAAATTGCTACAGAGCAGCCACTCTGAGGTTGGCACTAATTCTTGACTTCATATCCTAAGAGAAAATAAGAAGAATGAGTTTCTCAATCATGGACTTTATTCTATGATAAATAATGAACCCAGCAGGTCCAAACTAAAAGAACAAACAGGTTATTCCAATACGCTAGAAGCAGATGACATTATTGCCAGGACCAAAGTGAAAACCAAGGATGGGGTTCAAGCGCAGGAACTCCTCAGAAGAGAGAGGTCAAGGCTAGCCTGTGGGCCCCAACCAGAGGGGAAGGCAGAGCAGCAGAGACTGGAGATGGTCGTGGAGCCTCGGGCTCCATCAGCATTGGATTCTCAGCCAGTCGTATCAAGGAGTAAATAAGCAGTGAATTAGGAGTCAGAAAAATGACCATCCTTGCAATGGTGGTTTATCAATGACATTCTAAGCAATATTCTTTTGACTCAGATGTCTTTGGTGTATGTTTTAACCAGAAAGAACTATTCTTCATCTATACAAGGATTTGTGATCCCTCTCTTCTATTTTCCTTGAAATAGGGAGTCGTCTGTTTCACTTTTCTGCTTTTGGTGGAAACAAGGGTAAGGGGTATTTTTCTTTCTTCTGAACTCTGCTGTAAGACAGTCACAGCAGTAAACAGAAACCGAGAGTCCTCAGTGTTTGCAGAGAGTCACTGGAGAGCAGTGGGGATAGTGGAGAACTGGCAAGGAAGCCCCTGCTCCCTCTAAAGAGACAGCCCCGTTCATCCCACGCAAGAACGCTTCCTGGTTATTGTCCGCCCATTCCTTTCTGTTTGTCGTTTGTTCCCTGTTCCTAGTGGGTTGCAGGTACTTCGGTTCTGGCCTATTATCAAAAAACCTTCAGACTAAGACTCGGGAGATCAGCTGTCCTTAACCTCCCTACTCGCTGTGTGATCAAGTCCATCCACCTCCCGTCCCTCAGTTTCCTCATCAGTGCCCCAGCTGCGTTGACCTCGCTCCTCGCCCTTTCTATAGAATACCTGCCGATCTGTGCAGTCACAGTTTCCCAAGGAGATCTTGACTATCTCACACGGGAGATTAAGGGGATGTTAGGGGTGTTCATAAATAGAATTTAGGAAGCCCTTGACTCAATTAGGAAATATTTATATTTTTACTCTTACTAATGTTTATCTGATACTTGTATCCTTCAATTGTGCATATAGAAATGAGCTATAATAACATTAATAAATCTGAGTTGTTTCCCAAACCAAACAAAACCCAAAACCCATTGCTGTCTAGTTGGTTCTGGCTTGTGCCTTATACCAAAAACCAAACTGACCACCATGGAGTCAATATTGACTCTCAATAGCGCCCCCACAGGATGGAGTAGAACTGCCTCACTGAGTTTCCAAGACGAACCCTCTGGAAGTTCAAGGCCCCATCTTTCTCCCATCATGGCCCTGTAGGACAGGGCTAAACTGTTCCGCTCAGCTGCCAGCACTATTCATCTTTAAGGGGCCAGTCTGTCTCATCTTTCTCCCTTGGAGCAACTGTTGGGTTTGAACTTCGTACCTTCCCTTAGCATTCCAACTCTTACTCTGGCACCATTACCAGGGCTCCTTAGTAGTCGTTCATGACAGAAATCCAAATTCATTGTCATAGTTTGAAGTCCAACTTATTGGGACCTTCAAGGACAGGGGAGAATTGCTCCTGTGATTTTCTAAGCCTGCAACTGGAGAAAGCCTCATCTTTCCCCACATGGAGTAGCTGGTAGTTTCCAACCATTGACCTTGCCAACCTGTAACCCATTATGCCACCAGGGGTTCATTAGTTGTTGTTAACAGTTACCTTGAAATACTATTTACACTCATTACTAAAATAAAACTTGCTGCCAATATTAGATTTCCTGACAGATTGTGTTAGCCAGTGAGTTAAGAAGCAAGCACATATATATTTATAGGGTTAGGATTAAGGGAAGCAGATGGACATTAGACCTCCACTCCAGTACTTTCTCAATGCAAGAACACTTTTTTCTATTAGATTGACATTCCATGATACTAATATTCCTGACTAGATTGCTGAAGACAGTTGTGTGCTTAAGCAAAAGAGGTGAAAAAAACTGATAGTGCCCAGCTCTCAAAATATATAACATCTGGGGTCTTAAAGGCTTGCAGGTAAACAAGCAGCCGTCTAGCTCAGAAGCAACAAAGCCCACATGAAAAAACACACCCACCTCATGGTCACAGGAAGTGTCGAAGGGATCAGGTATCTGGCATCAAAGAACTAAAAATTATATCATTGTAAAAGAGACAGAGTACAGATTGGCGATCCAAAGCCTATCTGTAGGTAATGCGACATACAGAAAGGTCACAGGGTGGAGATGAGCCAGTCGGGTGCAGTGTAGTAATGATGAAGCATACAACTTTCCTCTAGTTATTAAATGTGTCCTTTCCCCCACTATCATGATACCATTCTACCTTACAAGTCAGGCTGGACCAGAGGATGTACACTGGTACCTATAGGAACTGGAAACAGGGAATCCAGGACAGATGATCCCTTTAGGACCAGTGATGAAAGTGGGGATACTGGGATGGTAGAGGGAAGTTGGGGTAGAAAGGGGGAACCTATTATAAGGATCCACATATAACCTCCTCCGGGGGGTATGGACAACAGGGAAGTGGATGAAGGGAGTCATCAGATAGTATAAGAAATCACAGAACAATAATAATAATTTATAAATTATCAAGGGTTCATAAGGGAGGGGGGAACAGGAGGGATGGGAAAATATGAGGAGCTGATACCAAGGGCTCACGTAGAAAGCAACTGTTTTGAGAATGATAAGAGCAACAAATGTGCTTAACATACAGTAGATATTTGTATGCCTTGTGATAAGAATTATATGGGCCTCCAATAAAATGATTTTTTTTAAAAGAAGCAAACACATATTGTTAAGTGTGATGTCTTAAAATATTTTGAAAACTCTATGAAAATGGATTGTTTTTGTTATCTTAAAGTTTTGTACAGTTCAAAGCATGAGAAGGGTTTGCAAACTTCACCGGATTATGGTCAGGAGTCCTTGGCATAAGCCTCCCTTATGTGCTTTCCTGAGGAAAGGAACCTGAGCTTGGCTTCCTGGGGAGGACACACATCTGCAGAAAGGTAGCAATTCACCAGGGAGCTTGTCAGCCTGCAAGAGGAATATGCACAGAGGAAATCATAAACTAGGAATCTAAAGCTTGATGTGCATGGACAGGCAGCATTGATAAGCTTGAGCTGAGTTGAATGAGTTTAATAACTTCCTTTCTCTGATAATTTGCTTAATTAAGATTCATGCTCCTACCCTTTATCACCACATTAAGGAATTGCCCAAAGACAAGTCCACACGTGAGGTGGGACATAGGAAGTTACAATGTTCCAGAATCTCCAGCAGGGATTCCCAGCCATAAATGCACATGAGAGTCATCTGTGCCTGACAGGAAGGACCTGAGAGAGCCCTTGTTGGTGGGGGTCGGTGGTGTCTAGTTGATTTCTCCTCAGCAACACCAGGTTGTTGTGGTCCTGCCACATTAAAGTAAAAAGCACTGAACTTTACAATGTGTGCATTTATAGATCAATTAAAAAATTAAACAAAAACTCCCTTACACCCAATTCTAATTTAATTACTCTGAAAGAGGGAGTGGAGATCAGTCTATCTTTAAAAGATGTCTGCATTGATTCAGGTGTGCAGCAGGATGGATAGCCTCCCAGAAGGCCCACAAGATGGAATCTTGTCTTCTGTCATTAACTCCTCATGTATTTGAGTAGCAAGAAACCATAAGCAAGTACAGAAATAAACTCTGTTCTCAAGAGTTATTATTAAGTGGGAGAACATAATCGTTACCATCAGGGAGAAGTTAGCATGTCACTTAGAGATCGTCCAGCATCAAAGTCCGAGTTCAAAATTTCCTGGTGATGCTATTGAAAATATGCTCCAGAGGTTTCGGTCCAAAGACCCAGAAGAGGTGTAAGGCAACCACTTAGAGGCCAATAGTAATGTGGGAACCTGGCTCTTAGTTGTTGTGAAGCAGATAGTTGGGAAATTTATGAGCTTCTGGGCCACATGCTTCATATGTAGTATCTACAGTAATAGAAAACAGTATCTAATTTCATCATAAACTCAGTTCTCCAGAGAGGAATCCACATAGGGGAAGCCTTAAACAATTTTCTCCAAATCAGATAACCATTATCTAAGTGGAGGAGTAGACATTGGAGCCCAAATCTGTTTCACCCTCAAAAAGCAGAGTTATTTGCTATCACTCATGAACTTGGAGGAAATTCTTCATGGTTCTTAAAGTCTGTAAAAGTGTGTTGGAAGTTCAATCATTCACAAAGAAATGTGGTTCTGACTACTGCTCCCTTTGGCAGTGGGCTGGTATTAACAAAAGAGAGGGAGAGGGAATGGCCAGACTTTTCACGTTATCTCTGTGACACACACCCCAGGCTAAGCAGAAGTTGAAGACACTTAATTGGGCCCTAGTACTGTAAAATACTAGAAGTGGAGAAGTATGGAAGCTTTTAGTTAGCTTAATCCTGGCCACTATCTTTAAGTGCCTTTGCTATGAAAGGGAAGGTCTTCTACATCAATACCTGTTTCCTCCCATCCCCGAGTCTTCTGGGCAGAGCCCCCTACATAAAGGAGGCTTCTGGCACTAATTGTTTTGTCTGCATTTGCTTCTGCTAGACTGAGTTCCTCAGGCTTCTCTGAAAGTGGAAACATGCACTTGCTATGCCCCTGCCCCTCTCTTTATCCTTTTCAGCTTTTGCACAAGCCAGAGCTGCTCAGCTTTCTGCTTCGTCATTGATTCAGCAGCCAAAGCAATTACAGCAGGTTGGCCAGTAAATCAACTTGGTTTCTTCATTATGTCTTGTTAGGGTCAGTCTTAATGGAGACAGAGGAGGAAAGAGATTTTTCCTACTGGATTCTCTCCTCTCCAAATCAACATTAGGCTCATGTCAGTGCTCTCCCCCTCTCCAAAGCGACAGTTCTTTCAGATGACAAGAGGTTCTGGGCAGAGTCTAAACCAACCTCATTGGTCCAAAGTCCATATTGAGACCGACCCTATAGAGCAGGTGGAAGACTTAGGGTTCCGTAGGTTATAATCTTTACAGAAGCAGTGTGTTTAGCCACTGCACCCTGAGGGCCCCAGTTACGGGATGCCTGGGTCTTAAATTACCCTTATTTATAAATGACATCAGGCAAGTTCGCTGACCTCTTGGTAAGTTTGTGTTTCTCATCTGTGAAATGAGAATAAAGCTTGTAGTAATTATGAATGAATGCTCACATATGGTGGTGCAAAGGCAGGAAGATTCTGCATATATTCCAACTTCGCAGAGTCCTGAGCCAATAATGATCATATTTATAGAGACATACCTGCTTTACCATCACCTCCCTTGTCAGTCAGTTCTGATGTAAGTTGAATAACTTTTTGTTTTAGTTCCCATTATTTCTACTTTTCAATATCAGTATCTTTATAAATCTGATCCTTGAGCATCTACAAGTCAACATCTGAGAATGGTAGCATCAGCAACATACATGCTGCGACATTAAATGTAGAAATTATTACTAAGGACAAGGTGCACACACACAAAAGTGATGGTGGTAAGTGCTGTTGGTCAAATGCACTCTAAGTTTGGAACTGTACCTACATAGGATGTAGGCACACAAAACAAGGGGGCTTCAAAACATTTGTAGAAAATGGAGTGAAAAGATGATGGGTTGTTGTCACAACTTCTTGAAGCCTCATGAATGTTATAAATTTATGTGTTTGTATATACACATGCATACAATGTATACATGAACACAAATGCAGTTATTATCTGACTCTTTCCACCTTTCTCACCCCACTTTGATGATTTTTCTATGATCTGAGATCTCTTTGTACCCGGGTGGTGCAATACCAGTAAAATGCAAGACACTTCATCTACAATTTTTCATGTAATCATATTAGAGAAAGTGAAAACAAGCAGGTAATATGTAATCTAGTATTTAAAAATGTCATCTCAGCATATAGTCAATATAAAGGTTACTAAGACAATGTGTTTACACTGATAGCACACATCTCAATTTGACTGGCTATACTTCAACTGACTTCAACTGATTCATAATTACCATAAGAGACAGAAGCTGGCAGCCAGGCTTCAGAGTTTATTGTGAATAGTTCATCATGGATTCTATGTTAAGAGCTGTAGGGGGAGTTTGAAACAGGTGAACCACATGTATATGTTTTTAAAAACCATTCTGACTGCTGAAGCCACAACAGGTTGGAGGAGAACTCTGGAGACAGCCCCCTATAGGTCTCTGATGGAAAATTAGGAGGGATTGAGGAAAGGTCAAAGATGAAGGTGATTTCTTATCATACCTACAACATACACACACTTATCATGACATTGTGGGGAGATTGGTTAGCATGTGGCCTCTCTTCTGACACATAACTCTCTGGAATTAGAAAAACAGGCCATCTAAGTGGTAAAGTAAGTGGGAAAAAAATCTCCAATCAAATTAAGGTGGAGAACTCAGCAAAGGAACGTGATGTTACTGATTCTGTCCCCGGCCACTCTACAGCTGTACTCATAGGAATATTACTTTGGTCACCAACTATTTTTAATGCCACACTGGAATCCCACCTAAAGTGTGCGTATGACCTGAGTAGGGTCTTCCTGAGCCCTTCACTTTGTTGACTCCCTTGGGAGGCTTCTCTGCACAGGAATTCCCAGAGGCGAGTTCAATAAAGTGAGGGAAATGGCCTCTCCTCTCTGGTTGGCTAGTAATTAAAAGTTGTTGAATGGCCTAGACAAACTGTGGCTCTCAAGCCATATGTGGCTTGTTCGGTATGGATATGTGATTCTGAAGTAAAATTAGAAAACACTGAAAGGTTATGATTCAGATAATGATGATTTCATTTGTAAAAATATATTTATGGCTCTTGAATATGTTTTGTCTCGAATAAAATCATTGCGAGGGACCAGATTGCATCTTCCATCTCAAAAGTCTGCCAGATCCTGGTCTAAAGAACACTCATAATTTCCCCAAGAATAGAAATTGTCAAGTGCTTTTTCATGTCCAATGCTCTGGCCTTTCTAAAATCCACTGCCATCAAGGTGATTTTGATGCATAGCAACCTGACAGAAGCAAACACCTGATCTTTCTCCCTCAGAGGACTAGGTGGGTTTGAACCGCTGACTTTCCTGTCAGAAGTTTCACATTCGCCTGACCGTGCCACAGCTCCCCCTAGATGTTCTTACACGAGCTAAGATTGAAAGGCAAGGTTTTGCAAGTTCACGGCAGCTCTGGCTGGCTGGTGTTACGTGATGTACAGAAGGAACCAATCATTCTGAGCAATGCCCAGCACTTGTCAGTGATGATCACTTTAGTTTCAGTGTAGCAGATCCATCATCATTAGCACCAAGTCCAAGGCAGAGTGGGGAAATGAAAGGAAGCCTGCCTGGTGAGCGGAAGACCAAATTAGCAGTCCTTGTGGGTGGAAAAAGTGAAGAAAAGAAAACGGCAGTTGAAATAAATAACAGCCTGACGGATACCAGCAAATTTCCGTAGCGATCATTAAATCATAGGTGAGTAACAAGAAGAGTCAAGTGAAAATGCAACTGATAGTTACATGAGGATAACACAGACCAACATCTCACAGCTACACACCACATAGGAGGGATCGGGGGGACGGGTTCCGGGGGACAGAGAGCAATGCTCTCTGAACGAAAAGGATGAAGCTCCTCCTGATCCCTCGAAGCAAAGAGACCAGCTCTCCGTGGCAAAAGCGCTCTCTCATAACCTTCCCTCTTACCTTCTGCAGCACAGGTATTTGCTGTTGCTCCTCCTTGCGGCCGAATCGGTTTCCACAAAACAAACAACAAAACAAAACGGGCCATCTTTCTATTCTGGACAGACTTAAGCCCAGTGTTGCAGATATTGGCGAGTGCCCCCCTAAGAGTGCCTTCGTTACTGGGATCCATATTCAATTTTCATTAGTAGAGAGCCACGTCTTTCTTCTGAGTCTTTCATGGTCTGGACTCTCCACTCCAGCTTATGGATCACGGGAGACTGCTGGACTCTGAAGCAGAGCTTCACATGCAGATTGGCCGACTGCCCAATGGGTGGCACGCATTGGTATACAATGAGATTGTCTGAAATTGTCTTCTTGATTTAATCCTTTCATCGATTGTCTCTGCTTCTGGCTCAAAGGTATACTGCTAGTAATAGGCTCACCTATTCTCTGCTGGGTCCTCAGTACCAACAGCCTGACCCTGCACGTGCTTAATGAATGGGTGAAAGAAATGAATGAAGTCAGAGCCCTGCATCATGTTGACCAGTTAGTTGTTGCTTTACCCCAAACTCTCATGCCCTCGTGAGCATGAGATGAGGCGGGGGCTTTTCTGGATGAGGTGGGGGCTCGTAGAGGAGTGAGCTCTGCTAATGGCATTGGGTCATCTATGGGAATCATTGCGTTGGTACACAGACTAACTCATTGGAAGTCTTTACTCATCTTGTAAAATGGCACCATCTGGAACTAAGGGGAAGTACGACCAGGCATTTTATCTCACCATGACTTAGCTGCTCTTTATCTTGAAGTATGACCTTTACCAGTGTCCTGCGGCCATGCCACCTTTCTCTACAAGCCACCGCCAGCCCCCATGATTTATTCTAACTCTCTCCCCACCATATGACACTTCTAAGATTTCTCTTTTCAACCTACCATTAATTCTGCTATGGGAAAACTGACTTCTGAATTCAATTTTAACTTCCTGGTCAACTGTCAGCAGTCTTTGAGGACTGTAGAAAGAGGCTCCCAGGGGCTTCCTCAAAGCCAAATGACAGAGTCCCCAGATAGGAGGTCTAATGGCAATTCCCTGAGCAAGAAATAGGAAAATGTCCACAGGCTCTCCTTAGATTAAGGAGATTAGGATCATACTCTAGTCTCAGTGAGCAGACCTTCCCTGGAATGAGTGCCTCTGCTTGCCGTTTTCGGATACAAACAAAATCCCAACTATCAGATATAACTAAAGGAAAACATTTATGAAGTCTTAAAGAGGACAAAGACAACACAAAGACAAAGAAAGACACATCATCTTAAGGTCATCGTTACAAGGTCACATTGGTGACCAAGGATTTGCAGTCAGGAAGCTAGTTAAATAAGGCATGGAACCATGAAAACTGTCACAAACTCATGCCTCAGGGCAGATCAACTCGCCACTGTTATGGGCAGATCTACAGAATCTAGAATAGAACCATGATTGGTTATGTTAGATAGAAAAGCATACAAGATTGGTCTAGGTATGACTAGTAGGGCCTAACTCATGGCTATGGGGTTTCCCAGTCTTGGCTACCAAGGACACGTCCTGGTCAGCCTCTAAAGAAGACTGTCGTTCCCTGAGCTGGATGGAGAGGGTTAGAGGCAATCCACTTTCTCAGACACTATGCCTGAGGACAAGATTGTTCTCATCTCTACTTAGTGGCCAGAGGAATTTATTGGAGGCTTAATCCATATGAGGATTCTACAGATGGATTTTGGGTTTTCACTATGTGTTGGTTGGAGTAAGTTAGAGAAAAAAATTCATAAACATGCATGTGTATAAGAAAGAGCTGGACTGAGCCCCAGTGGCGTAGTGGTTGTGCTCGGGACTGCGGCCCACTGGGTTGGAGGTTCAAATCCAGCAGCAAGGCTGGGCCTCCTACTCCCGCCACCAGAGGGCAGTGATGCCACCAAAACAAGAAAGAGCTTTATATACAAGAGCAACTGTACATCAAGAAAACACCCCAGCCCAGTCCAGTCCAATGTCCAGTATTAACCCATATGTCCAATACCAGTTTACAAAGTCTTTTTCAGACTCATGAAGCATATCAATGACACCAGGACAATCACAGGCCAGTGGGTGCGGTGTCTTGTATATCCAGTGGTCATAGAAGTATCTCAGTGCTGGCAGAGGTGGCCCCAGGGCTCCTCCAGTTTCCAAGGCTCAGGGTCTGTCAGCATGCTGCCATGTGTCTTGTCAGCTGCAATGTCTCCCAGAGAGTCAGTCTCTCCCAGAGAGTGTGTCTCCCAGGGAGTGACCTGAGAGATAGTGTCCCCTACCTCCAAGAAGTAATTACCACATCTCCCAGAATTGAGGAGAAAGCCTGCCCACACAGAGTTTTCATTGACTATTTCCAGATTAACAGGCTAGACTCCACCCCTACATTCTTAATCCTGAAATTGACACCACATTTGGTGACTGCCACACACTTTCATCCTTAGTCTTCTGCAAATAGGGTGCTCTGAATTTAAGCTCTAATACATAAGAAAAAGACTGGGTCTGTTTAGTACTTCTTCAGAGCTCAGGAAATAGAGCCATTTGATTGGAAATATAATTGTCCCATGCAAACTCCTCTATGTTTACCCAATCAAAAGCATTCACACATATATTTATTGAAAGACCAAGCTGTCTTAATAACTTGTAAATAATACTGTCAAAATCTTACAACCTTTTAATATTATGTTTGCTACATCATGATTCTTGCAGTGATCCAAGGTGGCAAGCACCACCATCACCCCATTTCCTGGATGAGAAAATTGAGGCACAGAAATGTGACGTTCCTTGCCTGGGATTATGCAGCCAGGAAACCATGAGGAGCCTATGTGACACAGTGGTTAAGCTAACTGAAAGATGACCTGCTCAAAGGGGCAGTCTGTTTCCATAAGGATTGCACCTTTGATACATTATGGGGTAGTTCTGTCCTATAAGGTCACCAAGAGTGAGAATCAATTGGAAGGCAATAGGTTTGTTTTAAATTTCCCCCACCCCCTGCCCATGCCACCCATATAATGTGTTCCATATCTGAAAACACTTGTCTGAATAGAACACTGAAATAATAATGGGACAGTTAAGAGCCTGGATCTTGAGGAAAGACTATCCCAGTTCAAATCCCCCTTCTTGGCTCGCAGCATCCTAGACAAAGCATTCTGCCTCTCTGTGGAATGAGGTTAGTAGTAGTACCTACCACCCTGCGTCACTGTGATTATTAAATGAAATGATTTATAACTATTCTTCTACATGGCTAAGAGTAGCCCCTAGCCTTATATAGCTGTTTTCAAGTATTCAATAGTCATGTGTGATTAAGAGCAACTATATTGACATTTGAAAAAGACATTTTCACACACAGAGATGGACAGAAACAGATTAAAAACTATCCCCGTCACTCTTTGCTGCCATGCAGTCGATCACTGGACACTCCCGAGTCAGTTTACTTTATGTTTGTTCCCTTAGCTCTGTTCTCATCATCACCATTGTGTTTATTCCATGATGATAAAGTTCAATGAGTCTTCTGACCTCTCTCCTCCCTCATAATGACCTCTGAAGCTTTTGCAGACTGAGCCCCACAGCATCTCCTCCGACAGGCTCACCATGGCATCATCACTGGTCCATGGGGCCTCAGGCTTCATGCTCCTAGTGTTTATTATCTTGTCTCCAACACAGTCCTTGGAATGTTGTAGGCATTCAAAGGTTTTCAGGAATGAATGGATAAATGAGCAGACCTTCTTCTGCCAAGGAACAGAAGGCTAAATCTAGTCCTTAGTTATTCTGCATGGCACCCTTTCTACTGTAATCTGTGCCTAGAGGCCTGGCCTACAGGGGTGTACTGCTGTGAAATCAGATGGCAAACAGGGCATCTCATCTCTTCCATACTTTGCTTTGCCCTCAGGCTCTTTAAACACTTCAGTGGCCTCAAGGCACCCTGGCAGAGCCCAGGTATTGTGTTCCCAACCACAGTCTGTGCATTCCTGTGTAGTTGAGATGGGTAACAAGGGCCCCTGTGACAGGATAGGCTAGTCCTGGGCCCCTCCTTCCTATGATGACCAACAGCAGTAGTGCTAACTAGCTCCCCAAATAGCTATGCCCTCTCCTTCTTAAGAAGAATAACTTGGGTAAAACTCCAGTGTCGGGGACCCAATTAAGGGTTACCATGTTGCTGCTATCACGAACTAGTTGTGTAGCCTTGGGGGTGTTACTTTAAACAGTTCTGCACTTGTGTTTCCCCAACCATAAACCGAAGACAATGATTGTGCCTCCTTGACAGAGTGAATGTGAGGAATAAAAAAGACAAAGTGCCAAGCACCAACATATTGCCTGATAGAAGGCAAAATCTAAATCAGTGTTACAGTGCTAGTCCTAGAATTCCCGATTTAGCTCCACCGGTGAGTCATGGGCTGAGCTCGCTTGCTTCTCTTGTTTGCTGTCAGGTGCTGCTGAGTCTGCCCAATGTTAGAGTCTGCCCTACACCCAACAGAGAGAAAGAAGCGCGGCCTTGTCCTGTGGTGGCCTCACAAGTATTGTTACGTGTGAACTGATTCTTGCAACCATCTTGTTGAGGCTCTCTATTTAATTCCCTACTTTACCAAGCATGATGCCCTTCTCTAAGGACTTGTCTCTCCTGATAACATTTCCAAAGGCTGTGGCTACACTTCACCCAAGACAAAATTGTCATTCTCCTGGCAGTCCAATGTATTTTCAAGGTTGTTCACCATTATGGTAACTCAATTATTTGGAGGTCTTCTTTATTCACGATCCAGTTTTCACATGTATAGGAAGCAGCTGAAAATATCATAACTTAGGTGTATCTGAGTCCTCAAAGTGACATTGTAGCGCTTTTACACTTTACAAAGGATTTTGGCAGCATATTTGCCTAATCTAGTATACCATTTGATTTCTTGATACTTGTTTCCATGAGTATTAATTGTGGATCCAAGTAAAGTAGACTCCTTGACAATTTCAATTTCTCTGTATATCATGTTGTAACTTATTGTTCTTCTGGTGAGGATTTTTATTTTCTTTTTACTGGGGTATAACCCTACAAATGGCTGTCATCTTTGATCAGCATCTGTAAGTGCTGCAATTGTTTTTTATATCAGCAAGCAAGCTCCAGTCATGCATTGCGAGCTATTCTCCATTCCTGTTGCTCTTATTTTCTTCATATTGTCCAGCTTCTTAAAAAAATAGGTTTCCAATTAGGGATAAACCACTTTCAGCAATTGGTTTATGACCATTGTAATTATCAGAACCAGGGTTTATTTAATTTGACTATGTACTATAGAAGATTCTAAAGGAAGTGAACTGGATCAACTGGAAGCCACTGGATCAACAAGACTTCCCACGTACTGACATGTGATCTTCCTGCATCCAGTGTTATTGCATATGTTTTGTAAGTCTGAAGGAGACTTTATACATTGGCATTGGATATATGGGCTAATATCAAACTTAAGGATTTGAGTTGGACTGGTCTGGGATTTTTTTCTCAATATTCAATTGCTCTTGTATATAAAACTTTTACCTATACACATAGGTCTATCTATGAATTTGTTTCTCTAGTCCACCCAGACCAACACAGCTATTAACCAGAAGGATAGAGGTGCAGGTCCACCCAAGAGTACTTTGGAACTAAGCCCTGGCAGCTTCCTTCCAAAAACTCAGACATTGAAAATCACAGATGTTTGTCTAGTTGTGCCATTGCTGGGATATATGGTAATTATATGTGGAATTGTCTGAAGATCTGCCAAACTAGTTTACAGTGACTGCACCATTTTACAATCATACCAATTGTGGATGGATGAGGAATTCAACCACCCCACATCCTCATCAATAGTAATTTTTCTGTTGTTTTGATAGTAGCCAAATGAATTGAAAGCAATGCGTCAAGCAGACACATGTACATCAGTGATTATTATAGCACTAGTCATGATAGACTAAAAATTAAAAAGAAACCTAAGAATCTATCAACAGATGACCAGATAGATAAAAGGTGGTATGTACACAAAAACTCTCTCTCTCTCTCTCTCTCTCTCTCTCTCTCTCTCTCTCTCTCTCTCACACACACACACACACACACACACACAATGGAATATTATTCAACCATGAAGAGAAGTGACATGCTCAGTCAAGCAATAATAGGGATAAACCCTGAAAATGTAATAGCCATTGAAATAAGCAAGACACAGAAAGACAAATACTATATGACCTACTCATATAAAACATCTTGAATTAGCAAAAGGCATAGTGACAGAATGGAGAATAGTGACAATGGCCTGAGAAGGGGAATGGGAGTTACTGCTAACCCAGTGCTGAATTTGTTTTGGGGTGATGAGAATATTTTAGAAATAAGTAGTGATGATGGTTGCCGAAAAGAAAGGAAAGAAAATCTTATGGAGCACAGTCTACTCTGACAAATAAGCAGCCATCATAAGTTAGAAACACTCTACAGTTGCTGCATTTACTGTGTATTACCAAAGATCCCTGGCATAGCGGTTAGGTGGTAGCCTATGTTCCATAAGGTCAGCAGTTCAAAACCACCAGCTCCTCCGAGGTTGAAAGACAGGACTTTCTACTCCTATAAACAGTTTCAGTCTCAGAAAACCCCCTGCGAGCAGTTCTACCCCGTCCTTTAGTGTTGGTATGAGTTGGCATTGACCCATAATGTGTTTTTGTTTTGTTTTATTTTTTTGTTTTGGGTGTATTACTAGACATTGTGCCAATGCCTAACCTAATGTTACCTAGTTTGACCCACTGATTGATTCAAAGAGGAGAGTACTGAAGATGGAAACCACAATGTCTTTTTATGATCCAGTTTTCAAAGTCACAGATCATCACTTTTGCTCTATTGTGTTCCTTAGAAACCTGCCACTTATCCATCCCACTCACAAAGCAAGGGGAAGTGTCATGGAATGTGTAGAGGTATTATTAGAATCATCATAAATGTGGGACATACTTTGCAATGTAGATGGTAGTCTACAAAATTTGGGTGCCACTTCTCAGGATTAAACTTTAGTAGCTGCCTTCGAAATGCTCTCCAAACTCATGGTGACCCCATGTGACAGAGTAAAATTGTGCCACGGAGTTTTTCAGCTATACCTTTTAGGGGAACTTGTAAGCAGACCTTTTGTCCATGGAGCCACTAAGTGGTTTTGAACTTCCACCCTGTAGGTTAGCACCCAATCACAATTTGCTGGTGCCACTTAGCCTCTTTTAAGAGGGTTATACTATCTGATTTACCACACTGAGACTTATGGTAACAGAAGACCCATAGAAACTCATAGAATAGGGCTTGGCAAACTTGTTCTTCAAAAGACCAGATAGTAAATGACTTTGGGCCTTATAGGCTATTTAATCCTGTTGGAACAATTCAACCTTGCCTATGTTAGCACAAAAGCAGCCAAAGATAATACATACACAGATGAGTTTGTCTGTGTTATGTCAACCCTTACACAAAATAGGAAATAAGCCAATTTGGTTCATGACCTAGATTGACCTGTGTCCTAGAATATCAACCCTGGCTTCACAGTGGACTCAAGAGGATTTTCTTAAGTTATCAATATTGACCCTTCCTCTGTTTCATTTCAGAATCTCTAAGACAGAGAACCCAGACATGCATATTGTTTAAAGGTCTCCACGTGATTGAAAACTGCATTCAGGACAAGACTCACTGATGCAGGAGGGTATTGCTCTACTTGAGGATATTGAGACCCAAGAGAGAAACTTTGAGTCAGAAGCAATGGGTGGCAGTGCCTGGACTTCAGAGAAAAGGGGATCATTTTTGAGTAGATACTTATATGCAGGACACTAATGCAGGAGACAATGTCTGTACAACACATATGGGGCATTGTCTAGGACCAAGGGGATCCTAGAAGAATAGTGTTGCAAAGGAAAAACTGTAGAGAGATTTGAATGCAAAGTCTGATGCTTGAGTTTGGCAAGTCAATTCACCTCTTTGATGCCCTCTTTGCTTGTCCATGCAATAATAGTAAATATTTTCTATCTTCATTGTAAGAGGTAGTTAGCTAAGTGCTCTCTCAATGCACATTTTCTCTATTTGTCATTACATCAGCAGTGCTGAGGTGTCCATTTGGCAGAGGAGGAAACTGAAGATCAAAATGATTGAGTATATTGCCCAAGATCCCATTATTAAGTGGTTGAGCTAGCTTTTAAACCTAAGACTTCGTGTCTCTTGAACCTGTATACATGCCTGCCTTGCTGTATCTCTTAGTGCTCTGCTAAGGACAGAGCAGGACAGCCTGTGAAAATGTGCTATAAGCTCTAAAGTACTGTAGATATCTCGGGCCATTACTGGGGGAATTTTCACATTCACCATCATTATTCAGAGTACTCTGGATACACTGTCCATCAGAGCATCCTAGTCAGCCAGCTCCATACATGCTAATTGATAGGGAGGTTTTGCTGGTCCACTAGAGAGACAGAGATGCAAGCCAGAGCCCCTCTGTTGGCAGTGCAATACTGATGAGCACAAACCATTCTGCTTCCGTCTTCTCTCTCAGTGTCATGAATAAGGTCTTCGCCTCCATCTCCAGGTGTTTATTCATAGCCTACTAGGTGTTTATTCTTCGCCTCCATCTCCAGGTGTTTATTCATAGCCTACTAGGTGTTTATTCTTCGCCTCCATCTCCAGGTGTTTATTCATAGCCTACTAGATAAGGAGTCCTGGGCCACAACCCAGCTGCTAATTAACAGTTTCATCATTCAAACCCACTCTGTGGCTCTGCAGAAAAGACCTGGAAATTTGCTTCTGTAAACTCTGCCCAGAAAACCTGGGGTGGGGGGCTGTTCTAGTCTGGCATAGCTATAAGTCGACATCAATGCAATAGTACCCAATAATAACAGCAACCCTAGATAAGTGAATTGGCTTAGTTTTCTAACTGGGTCTCTTTGTCTTGTCACCTCTCCTCTGAGCCGCTGTGTGACCCATGCTTGGACTGCTGTGGCTCCCCCTGTTGTCTGCTCGTATCCATGCAGGGGCAGCCTGGAGGTTGAAACTAGCCGAGTTACTAGAGCAGAGAGGGTTCTATAGAAAGGGATTCTAGCTATAGGCAAAGTTGCTCCCTCACTGTCACCACCTGTTGCTGTGGAGTTGCTGCCAACTCATTGCAGACCCACGTGGGTGAAGTGGAACTGGGCTTCCTCGGGACTTCCATGACTGATTCTTCAGTGATCACCAGGCGTTTCTTCCAAGGTGTCTCTGGATGAACCCAAACTTCCAACCTCTCACCATGTTAACTCTACATACCACCCAGGGATGCTGAAGTTGTTAGCTAGCTATTGGCAAAGGCAACATGGAAATTTAAAGTATCATGCAGGTAGCAGTTGCAGCAAGTACCCACTGCTTTCAGAGTTAAGAAACTAAGAAGATGGACTGGACTTCTGAAAAGCTAAAAGCTTAAGGAAAGAAGTCACCCTGAGCTGAATTCAGGCCTCTGACGGGAGACACGGTACTGATGCCTTGTCTCTGAACTCAGAGACTAGGCCCTACGAGCTGATCCTCATACATACCTCTGGGACAGGGACAGGGAGCTGGTGCTGGCTTCTCTAAAGACAGAGCAAGGTTGATGATGCACTTAGTGGACTTCCAAGAGACAATGAAAACATCAAAATGTGAATACACATAATAGCCACGTGAGACGAACTGTGATGGGAATAAAGATATTGATATGATTAAGAGTAACGGGGTAAGGATAATGAGCATCGCATTCAAAAATGGGGGTCAGAAAGGACATCTCTGGAGCTGAATTTAAGCTGAGATGTGAAGGATATGGAGAACCCAACATAGGAATGGGGAGAAACAATATTTTGGACAGAGGAAAAAGCATACAGACTCTAAAATAGAGACCACTTGATATTCAGTCAATAGCGGGAAAGAGTGGATCTAAAAGATAGGTTAGGGTCCGAGCCCCGGTGGTGTAAGTGGTTGAGTGCGGAACTGCAGCCCGTGGGCTTGGTGGTTCAAATCCAGCGGCGGCTCTCAGGAGTGGCACTAGGTAGCGCCCACGACCACCAGAGGCAGTGATGCCCACAAAATAAATAAAAATAAATTAATTAATTTAAAAAAAAGATAGGTTAGTAGAGGGAAGTGACTCAAGATAGGTGGGTAGAGATGAAGTTGTTGACCGAGAAGCTGTTATTGTTCTGAACACAAATGAGAAGACACATTTATGATGTGCATATGTGGATGGACATGCACAGCTACCTTTATACAAGAAGTATGCCAATTCTCCCCCAAATTACCCTGCAAATTTATATTAATCCACACAAAAACACCAACCACCATGGGTGCTACAAACCTGCTCAGCAGCTCTGCAAAAAAAAAAAGCAGGTGATCCATCCACTCCTAAAGATGGTTGTCACAGGGCACTTCTACTCTCTCATGGGGTCCCTGTAAGTCAATCTCAACTTGACAGCACCCATTACAACCACAAGTACATCAATGGATTTTATTGTTAAAAAAAAAAATAAAACTTCACGTTGGCTACGTGTAGAGCCAACATTCCAGGGAGATCAGGTAGAATGGTAATGGAACCAGTTTGGGAAGCCATGAGCATGGATACCACCAGGACAGTGACAGTAGGAATGGAAAGGGAAACATCCTACAAGATGTGTTACAAGGCTTGGCTTAAGTTTGTGGCTGGTTAATGGAATGTGAACCTATGGGTTCCAACCTATTTTCAGAAGACTGGAACAGCTTATAAGTTTTCTATCCAGGATCAACAAATAGGTGTTATTTCCAGGGCCCACTTTGATCAAATGGCAACTGAGGTGAGCAATATCGAAGCTCAGTGGGAGACAGTGCAAAGGTGAATTAATCAAGTCTATGATGCAGGGCAGAAAGGCAGTAAATGTGCCAGGCATCGACTTTTGCTGGATTAGATGGATCCTCTCTGCCCCACTGGTTTTTACACTGTGTTCAATATAAGAGTGACCACAGGGCTGAGCCCTGGTGGCATAGTGGTTGTGCACGGGACTGCGGCCCACTGGGACGGAGGTTCAATTCCAGCAGTGGGGCTGGGCCTCCTACTCCTACCGCCAGAGAGCAGTGATGCTGCCCCCACCCCACCCCCCCCAAAAAAAAGAGTGACCACAAACATGGACTAAAATTGCAGGAATAGGTGCCTAATCTGGAAATTCTAATCCAGAAGTTTATGATGGGTTCTGACCATCTATATTATTTTGCAAATACCCCATGCAATTATGATACAGACCTGGGTTTCAGGACGTTGTTGAAAATACTGTCATTCCTGTAATGGATTAAATTGTATTGTGTGTTATAAGCCCTCTATACTTGTGATTCCTACATCTATGCCCATAATGCCTGACCCAAGCCATCCTCTCAAATGCAGGGAAGTTGAACACTAAAGAAGAAAGGCTGTTGAAGAATTGCTACATTTGAATTACGGTGTTGTCAAAGAATATTGAAATTAGTGTAGAGAGCCAGAAAAACAAATAACTGTTTTGGATGAGGTACAGCTAGAGTCCACCTTAGAATCAATGATGGCAAGACTTCATCACATGTATTTTGTATGTGTTGTCAAGAGAAACTGGTCCTTGGAAAAGGACATTATGCTTGATAAAATAGAAGGCCAGTGAAAACGAGGAAGACCCCAAGTGAGATGGCTTGACACAGTGACTGCAGCAAAGGGCTTAAACATAACAATTCTAAGGATCTCACAGGACCAGGCAGTAGTTAATCCTGTTGTCCACAGGTTTGCTATGACTCAGAATCTACTCTAACAACAACATACTAATGATTCCAAGTCCATTGGGGAAAGGGTTGTCTCTGTTATGAGATAGTGAGTGAAGAGTGAGTTATGAAAGAAAGAATGTAAGCAAGTCAGCTAGCAGAGATGGATTAAGATGGATGTCAAGACACCTGAAGATTTCCAAGGAACCAGGAAATAGAAGCTGAAGAGTCGAGGAGCTCCTTCCAGTGCTGACACTGTCACTAGAGCCTATGCTCTGAATTCAGATTCCTGGCCAACTAAGGTGTGAGAAAGTATCTATTGGTTAAGTCTTACCCACCTGTGGTATTTCTGCGACAGCACATTAGAGAGCTAAGGCAGAGGTCCTCAAACTAGGGCCTGTAGGCCACATGTGGCTCACCGAGGACATTTATCTGGCCCACTGGGTGTTTTTGCGCCGCTGCCTGCTCTGCTTAGCAGCCGACTCATCTGCAGTGGATTTGCCCATAGTTTATTTTTTTAAACTATAGTCCCACCCTCCAGTGGTCTGAGGGACAGTGAACTGGCCCCCTGCTTAAAAAGTTTGAGGACACCTGAAAGCCCCTAGTCTAAGAAAGGACTGACGCACTGACCCAATTGATGGCAGTTTGATCCCACCTGTGGCTCCTTGGAGAACAAAGACCTAGGTATAGGCTTACAAAGTATAACCTTGGAAACCCCATGTAGCAGTTCTACTATGTTGGATTGTAGTCTGCAGAATCCACCCAACAGCAGCAACTATGATACGAGGTGGAGCACTGGCAGGTTGTAACATTGGTGATGTAAATGACAGATAGTGTTTGTAAAAGGAGAAAAAAAAAACACTGGTTTCCAGTAAAATGAATGCATTTCATAAGGGAAAACCATATTACCCAAATGCATTCATTTGTAAGCTTAACCCAGGTACCTCCTGGGGGATATGTCATTACGACCTACTTTGGGGAGAATTATTTTAGAGGTGTGAATGATAAGCAGGAGAGGTTTGATTCCCCTACCTTTTTCTCCCCTTTTGCCCTCTTATATCCACCTCTTCCCTTCCCTTCTTTCTCACTTTCAAGGATCTGGGCAATAATCAGCCTTAAGCACTCATTTAGGATTTCCAGTTGTAGACCTGTAAGACTGGTAAAGGCCCTTGCAGAAACTGATGGGGGAGTCTGCTGTAGTGAACAAAACCAATCCAAGCACGTCTTGTAATGTTTACAGTGAAGATTAGAATGACTTCTGGAGCTGTTGCCTTTTATTGCCAAGTCTGGCATTGAATTCCTCTGTGGCCTTAGAAAATTATTTAGTGACTTACTTTCAGGCACCTAGTCCATAAAGAAAGAAGCTTGCTGTTCATCTCAGAGGAGATTTATGGGGAAGAAAACAAAAGTGTTGCATGACTGCCGTGGTGGCAGGGAGACAGATGATACAACCTGTATCACCTATTTGATGTGCTCCTACTATGTGTCAAGTTCTGTTCTAAGAACTAAGAAAACAGCATGAAGAGCAGACATTGCTCTGGTGCTCGTGGGGAAAACAAGAACATTTTCAATGATCGTTATAATGCTCATGGTAATGTTTCCAAACAATGCTTGCATCTAATCATGGGACTCTTGGCCTCGTTCCTCTTGATATGCAGCACCTTGCTATCAAATCAAATTCACCAATCATACCTTCATATCAATCATACCTTCAACATAAACATAGTAATGAAAAATTTGGCTAGCAAGCAACTTAAATTTAGTCTAGCTACCTTGAACAACAGAAGTTTGTGATTTTTTAAAGGAAAACTTAAAGTTCTGAGGCTTTGGCAAGGACATAAACAGGAATGCTTTGAGTTTCCAGCACCTCCAAATTAATTCTGCCCTCGCACTCCTCCGTTTATGATGATGACTTTTCAGGAAAGGGTCTCAAGCTGTACTGCGTCATGGCCATCCAGGGCCAGGGGAAGAAGATCAGGACAATGGATAGAAAAGCTATACCTTGCTTGAGATTTCCATTCCACTAGGTAAGCAGGACTTTTCTTCGAGAACACATAGACCCAACAGGTCCCCACTAAAATGTTACCTTCTGTGATGTATGGAACTATGGCTAGAGATGTTGAAGTGCTTGATGCCAAAATGTATGGACAGACTTACAAAACAAAATCCAAAGGGCCAGACATACAGACAAAATTCTGTACACAATATTTACACATATGCAAAATGGCTAATGGGATAGGTCTCACAAAAGATTAAGTTGCTGATGGTAATGAGAAGCAGTGCTTATTTTCTATCAGCATATTCTAGTAGATGACCTGGATAATTTAAAAAACTCTTTCTAATCACTTAGTTTCTATATTCACCTTCTCTTCCTTCCATCACATTCTAAGAAATACTGGTGATCAGCTTTTATGTAATCTGTGCAGCAGAATTCATTTGTTTGTACCTTTCCTCAACATTCTCCTTTGTTTCCTGAAGGCTGGCATCAAACTGTCAGCCAACCCAAACCCATTGCCTTTGAGTTGATCTTAGCTACCCTCTAGAGCACAGTAGAACTGGAAGCAGTAGGGTTTCCACGGTGGTAAATACATAGAAGCCAACTGCCATATCTTCTGTAGAGTGGGTTCCGACTGCTGTTCTCTCAGCAACCAACTGCTCCATCACTGTCTCACCAAGGCACCTTGTGTCATCCATGCATTCCTCTATGTGCAATGGTCCTGCTTCAGGCCACATCTTATGAGTCTATTCACAGATTTGACCCTGCAGACCACACGCTTGCATCTTCCCTCCTCCCTGGTTTGTTCTCTGTGTTGACATACTTTTCTTTGGTTGGTCCTCCTCTAACTCTTCCCTGGTCTCTTTGTGGCTCCTAAATGTAGCTGTTCATATAGTTGTGATATGTACTTCTACTCTTCTTTGTTGACAGTCTCTCCTCTCTAATGGCCGGTGACATCAGCTGCCATTTCATTCAGGTGATTCCTAATTTTCTGCCCTTACCAGTCTTCCATATTCTTATTTCCCATCTCTCACTGATTCACCCAATGTCATTAATTCAATCTACCCCAAAGAAGTTCATCACTGGCTTCAGCATAAGATGGGAGAAAACGTATTGCCATCAATTCTGACACACAGTGAACCTGCAGAACAGAGGAAGACAGCTCCCTAAGCTTTTCCTAGGCCTCCCACTTGTTATGGAAGCAGGTCATCTTTTCTTTTCTTCTACAAAGCATGAACTGGAACTGCTGACCTCTCAGTTATCACCAACACTCATTTTCTTCACTCTTCATCTGAGTTATCCTATTTCATAGCCACTACTAGTATCTGGGTTCAGACCTTGGATTCTTGTATCTACTTTTGCAACTGCCTTCTAAGTTAACTTTTTGTCTTGGAGAACACTTACCTCCGATCTGTCTATTTTTGTGTCTCCTGCCCAAACAGATAACATTTTGATCATGCCACTCCTACCCTCCCATAGCAAAAGTACTCAAATGTTAACAGAATTAGCATAAGCGAGTTAGCTAAGAATAACCAACTTCATATTTTCTGACATGAAGTATAAAAACAAAGCTGTGCAAACTTGCCCTTTATGTTTATAGTTGCCTTGTGTTAAAAAAAAAAAATAGCAGTCCAGGCTGAGCCCCGGTGGCGTAAGTGGTTGAATGCAGGACTGTGGCCCGCAGGCGTGGCAGTTCAAATCCAGCGGCAGCTCTCAGGAGCAGTGCTGGGTAACTCCCATGACCAAAAAAAAAAAAACAGTCCTTGTGGTCTGATCTTTGAAGACTTGCTTGATAACAATAATAAGCAGTTCCAACTTATTCCAGCTAGTTCTATTGAAGAAAACCTAGTGATCGCTTCTCCCATAAAGTTGATGACCTAGACAACCAAGCAAGGTAAATTGTCTTATTCTGTCCAATAAGTTTTTATGAGTCAAAATCAACTCGGTGATGTACAACATCACCATAAGGAAAAGCCAACCATCAACCATACGTCTTTCTTGTACTCTGTGGAGGGAATGATTGGAACTGTGGCCAACGTGCGGGTAAACACTCTGCCTAACAGGGGGTAACTGCTCAAAATTGTCAGCTCCAGTAGTATCATAGTACCATTGTGGATAGATTTTCCAGAATTTCAAAGGTAGCTGAAAACTTGGTTTTTAAGGCTATATTGCACAGCACACTCAAACCACATCTTCACTTCAAATACTCAGGCACCTGTTAGGAACTCAAGAGCAGTCAGTTTTTTCTTAGCTGAATGCTTATTGCTCCTTTTCATCTGTGTTGTTCTGTTGTCAAACCAGAGTCCTCATCATGCTTCTAAACTTGCTTTGGGGTTTTCTACAACATCTACAACATAACTTTGCCCTATCGGGTTCCACGTACCCAGAAGGTCTCCTCACCCCATTTCTCATTTCTACCTTTTATTATCTCACCCATCCTTCCTTGTTCAAGAACTGCTTCTTTCCAGCAGTTTTCAGTTATTGTAAGAGAAATCTATCTCCTGGGAGAAAAGACTCAGGGCGCTATATGGAGCTATGAGCACATTTCTGTGGATTGTTTTATTACCCAGAAGCAGATCTCAAGGCTTTGAAAGATTAGGATGAGGGTCTGATAAGGTTTGGTGACTTGACAGAAAGAAAGCCAATAATGTTAAATGTTAAATAATGTTAAATATCCAAAGCCTTAAATAAGCACATCAAAAACAAATGATTGTTTTGTACTTCAATGTACTTTGACAACAAAAAATGATTGTAACCTGTTGTAAGTTCATAGTTCACTGACATGAACTATTTCTCACCATTGACTCTATGACAATGAGTTTATGTGTGGTATGTGCCATCAGCACTATCTATTTCCAATTATCTGTCATCTTCCCAAACAGAAAGTCAAGAACTCTAGAGAATAGCTCTCCTTGCCCTTCCTCTTCAATCCCTGGGAAGCACACTGATTTGCTTTCTCATTTGATGAATTTGCCTATTCTAGATATTTCAAATAATTGGAATCATACACTTTATCCTTTTCTATCTGGCCCATTTCCCTCAACACAAGGTTTATTCATCTTACTGCATGTATCAGAACATCATATCTCTTTATACCTGGATAATATCCCATTGTATGAATCTCCTACATTTTATCCATTCATCTGTTGATGGCCCCTTGGACTGGTTTTTACCTTTTGACTTATGAATAAAGCTACAATGAACATCTGTCTTTATGAATCTGAGACCCTGCTCTCAAGACTTTAGGGTACAGGCTTAGGGATGGAAATTCTGGACTAACCATAATGCTATGTTTATCTTCTTTGAGAAAATGGCCAACTGTTTCCACAGTAGCTGCACCATTTTATATTCCCACCAGAATGCATGACTTCCCATTTCTCTATATTCTCACTAATACTTGTTCTTTTCTTTTCTTTTTAGAGAGTATTTATCTTAGGGGAGTGTCTCTTTGTGTTTTTTATTGGTATTGCCCTAGTGACTTAATAACTGATGCTGAGCTAATAGCAATGAACATGGGAAAGAAGAACGAGTTCTAAAATTGATTGTAGTGATTATACACCTCTTCTTCCCCCCCCCCATTTTATTGGGGTCTACAGATATTATAATAACCCATAGTTCAATTAGATAAATCGTGATTGTGCAATCATTACCACAATCATTTTCAAAACATTTTCTATCTCCTTGCACTCTTTGGTATCAACTCCCCTTGATCCCCACCCTCCCACCCCTCCCCCAAACAGCCCATGTTATTATATATTAAATATTATTATTATTATTTTTCCTCCCCTCCCCCATATCTTATGCCATCCAGTGTATCTCTTCACCCACCATTCTGTTATTTATTCCCCTTGAATGGGGTTATATAGTTATCATTGCTATCAGTTTCCCCTAGCCTCCCCTCTCTTTTTTTACCTTCAGTGAATCATTGCTCCCATTACAATTCCTGAAGCATCTTTCTCTCTTGGATTTCATGCATCAAACTATCTTTATTATACACATGAACGTAAGCAGGTCTAACATGATTAATGAGGTAAAACTGAAATGATAATAATAAGGGGAGGAATACAGGAAAGTTTTATGTTTCAACAGTGCTATACTGCACCCTTGATATATCATTCCTTCCATGTGTCCCTTTTGTAAGGAACTGTCCCATTATCTTGCAGGTGGTTTTGGGGTCTCCACTTTGTCTATGCTCTTCACATCAATTTGGTTGCTTGTTTTTAAACTTCTGATGCTTATTCCCATCGACACCTCTTGATCACACAGGTTGGTATGCTTCTTCCATGTGGATTTTGTTGCTTCCTTGCTAAATGGCTGCTTGTTAACTTCAAGCCTTTAGGATTCCTGACACTATATTGTTTAATAGCTAGACACCATCAGCTTTCTTCACCACACTTTCTTATGCATTTATTTTGGCTTTAGCGATCAAGTTGGAAAAGTGAGTATCATCCATTCTTAGAACAAATCATTCTTGTACTGAGGTAAGATTACCAAAGTCCATATGCTTCCGTGTGTGTGTGTGTGTGTGTGTGTGTTTATTTATAGAGAGAGATGACAGATGGACAGACTAGTACACCTATCTTTAGGTATTCACATATTTACATATCTATATTTATACCTATATATAATTTTCAACTCTTCCTAATAAGATTGAACTTTTGAATTGTATGATATTCCAATAAAACTGATTAATAAAAAGATTCTCTCAAGAAAACAAAGCATGTGCTTGCTTCACACTCTCTTCTTATCATAAGTAGAATCATAAGTAGAGTATAAGGTTGCCCTTCCCTCCATGGAAAAGGCTGTGACTTGGTTCAGAGTCTCTACTAAAGTCAGGTCTTCAACCCACCCGACTCCTGTTCAGCTTTATTGTAGAGAACACCAGAGGCATAGAATCGAGCATTATAAACATGCCATAAGAAATTATCATTGAAGAGCCATTTTAATTGACTACAATTTAATGTTACTCTCTTTCAATTTATTCTAGAATAACAGACTATTTAACAGAAATTATTTTAGCAGAAAAATAATGTATCTTTTCCTTAGCTTTTTGTTAAGGATCTGTTGGCTTTTGATTCCTTTGTATGCCTTCTTTGAAGAAATACCTATTAAATTTCTTTGCCTATTAAAAATTGGATTGTCTTACTAATGTCGCTTATTTATTAAATGAAATCACTTTCTTATGGATATTGTGGGGTTTTCTATTTATAGGATCATGTCTTCTATGTAAAGAGAACATTTTATTTCTTCCTATTTGATCTGGATACTTCAATTTCTTGCCATTTTGCTCTGACTAGGACTTCCAGTACAATACCGAATCACAAATGGGAAAGCAGACATACTTGTCATGTACCTCTTATTGGAATCCATCTTTCTGTCATGTAATATTTAATATGATCACAATGGTGACAGTGGCATAGTGATTATGTATTGGACTGTTAACAAAAGGTCAGCAGTTCAAACCCACCAGCTCCTCAAGGGGGATGACTTTTTACTCCTGTAAACTTTCTACTCCAGTAGAGTAGCCATCTTGGAAATCCAGTGGGACAGTTTTACCATGCCTTACAGGATCACGGTGAGGCAGCATTGACTAAGAGCAGTGAATTTTTTAGTTTGACATTGGTTGCTGTGGTTTTTTTCATAAATACCTTCAGCAATGTTGAGGAATTTCTCTTCTGTTTCTAGTTTGCTGAATGTTTCATCACAAAAGAATGTTATATTTTGGAAAATATCTTTTCTGTGCCATTAGATATATCACATGATTCTTTTGTCTTATTGTGGTTTATTATACTGATAGGTTTTCTAATTTTGAATCAGCTTTGTTTTATAGTAGGGAAAGGTTTCACTTGGTCAAAATCTTGTTCAATTAAGCTTAGTGTTTACCTAAGTAACAGATATATTGAGTATTCTTTGCAAACCACACACACAACTTGTAACTTTCTGTATCCATTTGGCCCTTGTTTGCAAGGCCACATTTTATGTGGAAAAGACAGGACTGGTATTTTTATGAGAATTTTTGTATCTATAGTAGAAGGGATATTGATTTTTAGTTTTCTTTGTGCTCCCATAAAGAGTTACAGTCTTGTAAAAGAAAACAGAGGAAAGATCTAGGAAGTAAAGCTATGGATAACAGTATAAGCATAGGTGTCCACTTATGTAAATATATTCCTAAAAATAGAGATATTGACATAGGTATATATATTTATGTATGAGGAAGTGGTGGTACATTGGATCTCTGCTCAAACCCTCCAACAATGTAAGGACACTTTGTTTTAACAATCTGACATTATGTGCTGCTCACCCTCTGATCATGATCACTGAAGACAAAGTGGATGCATAAGCAAATGTGATAAAGAAAGCTGGTGGTGCCTGGCTATCAAAATATATAGCATCTGGGGTCCTAAAGGCTTGAAGATAAAAAAGTGAACATCTAGCTCAGAAGCAAAAAGCCCACATGAAAACACACCAGCCTGTGGGATCATGAGGTATCTACAGGTTCAGGTAACAGGCATCAAAAGACACACAACAAGCAAGCAAACATGAGGACCTCTGAGCAGAGACCCCAAAACCCATCGATATACAGTGGAACCCCTCACAGAAGGATTTGAAGAAAGGGATGAGTCAATTGGGATGAAGTAAGGCACCCGATGAAACACAATATTCCTCTGGTTTCTTGAGGTTTCCACACCCCGCACTATCATGACTCAGTACTGCCTTTCATTGCAGACTGAGCCAGAGTATGTACACAGGTATAGATAATAACTTAGGATACATGGAATCCAGATCAGATAAACCCCTCAGGAACAGAAATGAGAATAGTGATACCAGAAGGGTAGGAGAAATGTGGGGAAATGTCCTCTCCCCACATTTACCACAGGGGCAGGTAAACAGTGGTTAACATAAGATAGGAAAATAATAATAACTTATCATTTATCCACGGTGATGAGGGGGGAGGAGGGGAGGGGATTAAAAAGAGGAGCTGATGCCCAAGGCCCAAATAGAATGTAAATGTTTAGAAAACAATGGTGTCAACATATGTACAAATATGCTTGATACAATGGATGTGTGGAATATTCTAGGATCTGTAAAAAGCTCTCCCAATAAAACGATTTTTTAAAAAAGTGACTTTCTCAGAAACCCATGGTGGCAGTCATACCCTGCCCCACAGGGTTGCTATCAATCTCAGAAACTCACCGGAGACGATAGTACCCTTTTCTATCAAGTTGTTATGATTTGAATTTGATGCCTTGTTTCCAGCAGGATAATGCTGGCCTGATAGGTGGAATTGGGACGTAGTCTGTCTTTTTAAATAATTCAAATAAGTTTGAGAAGCACTGGTGTTGATTCTTCTTTAAATGTTTGGTAGAAATCACAAGTGAAGCCATCTGGTCCTGGACTTTTGTTGTTTTTCTTAAGAACATGTCGTTTTTGTATGATATGCCCTACAACTTGTCCCCAGAGAATGATGGTGAATTGACGACATTTTATAAGCAGCGATTCGGTTATCCTTGGGAAGCCCTAAGGCGCTGACATTCAAGTTGAAGTCTTGGCTATTGCCCAGCCTGTATTTCTGGGCACTGGTTTGTTTCTCCTTCCACACTTTTAGAGCAGTTGGAGGTCATTATCTCAAGATGACATTATATCTTCTTGGCATTATTTCTTAATTCTGTCTATATTATGATTTTAATGCTCATTTTGTACAGTTTTTTCGGAGTCACATTTCCTATTATAAACCAACTAAGGTAATAACTGGAAAAAATGGAATGGGGAAATGAATTGTTTTTCACCGTAGGTATAGCATGGAAAAAGTAATTGCATTGTTTAGTCTAGAGAAAACACTCTACAACTTGGAAGAAATCAAATGTCAGCTTTTCCTTACTCAAGATGTATTCGTTGTTAGAACTGGGAAATTTTTCTATAAATAAATATCACCCAAACTCCTGAAAACTGTCAAATCACAGCCTAAAAACAAAGGAAATCAAATGAAATATCATTTGTCATATTGTTATTCTTATTCAAACTCTGGCTGTTTTTTTTCCTGGGACTCATTTGGAGGCAATTAGTAACAGTATCTGCTTAGTACCTACTCATCTCCTCACACACTGACCCTCACTTCTGACCTGGGCCAGGTGGACTTTGAGGCCACACTGTTTCCACCGCCTTCAGAGTCTCAGACATTTGAGGGCTTTGTGACCCATCGTGTGGGTTATTCATGAGTAAGGAGCAAGGTGACACAGAGACTTCTAAACATGGCCAGTTCTATCGGGTCAGAATGAGAAAGGCTTTTGCAAAGCCTGAAAGCTCCCTTACATGTTGGGTGACAGGTGAAGATGACAACCTAGGACAGAAAGAAGTTTACAATGGTCAGAGTAAGAAGAAAACCAGGCTTTGGGCTGCATGGGGGGCTGGGAAGGCTTGCCATCATGGGGAGCAGCTGGAGCCATCGAACCAGAAATTGAAGCCTGAGTTTGATCCTCCATCTTCCTATTTACTTGGCACATAGTAGGGACGTTATAAATTTTGGATGATCTGAATAGGAATAAGAATAATACAGCAGCAACCATACATCTGTGCTGCCACAACAATGTTATTAGTTAGAGACTGTTGTACCCCTTTTAGGAATAATGCACTGAGGCTCACAATCATGTTTGGTGAAGCTGGTCTCTCAATGGCAGCAGTTTGGGCTCCCAAGGGATAATGTCTAGAAACATTTTTTGTTGTCACAACAGGAGGAGAGTGCTACTAGGTTTTTCTGGAATTCTGAGCATGTCCCATGACATGGGATAGCTCACACGGAGAAGAGCCATCTGCTCCAGAATTCCCATTGTGCTGGGATTGAGAAATTCTGATTAATGGAAGAAAAATGTCTGTGAAATCCCAATTTCTCTGCTCCCAAGAATAATATCCTTAACATGGACATTGTCTCACCAATGAGATGGGATTGCACACCTGACGTAGTTGGTGTTCAGTCAATCAGTTTGGAGTGAATAGATGAAACCAAGTTTAAAATCTATGACTTTGGGAATTTTTCATTCTCTTTCTGGCCCTCAAATGAATGTACACTGGGTAGATTATTTCAGTGCTACCTATCTCACAGCATTACTGTCCAGTTCAGGGGTGATGGTATCTTTGAAAGTTGTGTGTACATTGTGAAGACTGTACAATAAAATGTTTTTACCGTAGGAATGTTAAGAGGAATTAGAAAACCCTGTGATGAATACCCAGTAAGCAGTAGTGATAAATTGTTCCTGCATAGTGCTTGTTACATTTTAAGAGCAAGGGTTCAAAATAGATGAGGGCCATTATTGATAGAAAGATAAAGTAGTCATGAAACTTGACAACATTCAAGCCAATCAAGCTTGACTTCAAGTTATTAAACCCTGAAGGGTCACCTATCTCCCTTTCTGGTTATTTACCTTCTGGGAAATTAATTAAAAACAAGACAGCAGTCAAAGTGCTTGTGCTTAGAACTTATTAACAGTCACCCAATAAAATGCCTTTGGTCATTGATGGAAAATCCTTCCTGTTGTTGTGTTCCCAGCCCAATTTTCTGGTTGTAGCTCCCAAGGAGGTCAGTGTGAACTTACAACCTTAAAACAGATGTTGGGGACAGTTTTCTTTCCTTGTGTTGATAGATGGATTTAAGCCATTTTAAACTGTTCACTGGCATTTGAAAAACACAGACAGATGGAAAGGATGTGCCGCCCCCACCACCACCCTTGCCCCCGCGCCTTAATATACAAAAACAATACACCTCTTCTCTGCTATAAACAGTGTTCTTTGTGGCATTTTAAGCTACAAACCTTTGGCCATAAAGCAAGAAACCTACTCTTAATGGCTATTTCCCAGCCTGTGTGACAGCTGCTACAGCACTGCTCCTTGATGGTGGCCCCAGGCCATCGCCATCATCATAATTATGTTCTTAAGAGCTAGCATGAAGCCAGCATCTTCTGGGAATTACTGCGTGGGAAGTAGCATGAGATAAAGGGGAATCTGTAATGATAATCAATTCTCTAGGCTCTGATGACTTAAAATACATTCCTGCCTAATTATAATCATTGTCTTTGTTATGAGCTTCTGTTGAGCTAGCCTTCAACTTATGTTGACCCTGTGCTTAACAGAACAAAATGCTGTCTGGTTTTGTTTCACAACATGATTGATTATGGAATGGGCCTTTGTAATCCATGGGATTCTGAGTAGCTGATTTTGAAAAGCTGATCTCTAGGACTTTCCTGCTAGTCCGTGTTAGTGTGGAAGTTCCACTGACACTCATCACAGCACCTAAGCAAGCCACCACTCACAGACGAGTAGTATTTGTGTCTGAAAAGCATTGGTTGGTACTCAAACCTAGATCTCTCATGTGAAAGGCAGAAATCCTACTGCTGATCTACTTATGTCTTCCCCCACCTAGTTACTCAGCACATTCTGAGAAGTTCCCTTCACTCAAATACACTGCTATCAAGTCAATTCCAACTCACTGGGACCTTATAGGACACAGTAGGACTGTCTCGTTGACTTCTGAGACTGCATATCTTCATGGGACTAGAAAGCCTCTAGTGTTCTCCACTGGAGTTACTGGTGGCTTCAAACTGCTGACCTTGCAATTAGCAGCCAAACATGTAACCACTATTACACAAGGGATCTTGAAGCCCCTTTATAGTATCAAAACGATGGTTTCAAACTGTGTACTATTAAATAAATGATAAGTTTGAAAGACATTAAAAGACAAATGAGTTGGACCTCATTAGAACAGCGGCTAGGCACCACGCAGTAACATAACATACTTCCTAAGCAGGATCCATTTGCCTCTGTTTGCAGGCTACCATCACTTTTCTCTTGCCTTGTGGTTTTCAAGGTACATTAACCCCAATTGCCAAGAGCAAGGCTTCAGACACTAAAGAGAAATAACTCTTAGGTCCGCAATTAACACAGAAATGTATTTCTGTTGCTTGGGACTAAAGACACATTCCTGCCCACTGATGTCAGCTGACCCATTGGCTTCCTGAAATAACTTTGAATAGATGCTGCCTTTTCGGTTATTTTTAGTTTTTTGTCTTTGTTGCTGCTTCCCATCTGTAGGGAGGCCTGGGTATGCTGTGCTTCTGCAGTACTATATAGAGAAAAGAAAAATGCTCTTGTCTTTGCCAAAAGCATGCCTTCACTGCAGTGCAGTGAACGCCTCTTCTTACAGCCGCTTTTCCTTTGTTGTCTCTCCCCGACTCACTCAGTGAACAAGTCACTTTGCATTCTGGACATCAGTGCACGAACATTTGAACTAAATCGTTGGGATTGGTCTATTTTAACCTCCCTTTTTATTCTAAACATCAGTATCACTATCATCATTTCTTTGATTTATATGTATAGAAATTCCACTACCTTGAATCCATAGTGCAGACCTGGATCCACAATGAACACTCACGGAAGCAGCAGCAGAGATCAAACGATGCACTATGTTGGGTAAATCTGCTGCACAAGACCTCTCTAAACTGCTGAAAAACGAGAATGTTACTTTGAGGACTAAGGAGTGCCTGACCAAGCCATGTTATTTGCAATCACCTCACATGCATCTGAAATTTTGACATTGACTAAAGTAGATTGAAGAAGAAGAATTGCGTTTGAATTATGGTGGTCACAAAGATTACTAAAAATACCATGGATTTGCAAAAGAACAAACACATCTGTCAAGTACAGCCAGAATGCTTCTTAGAGGCAAGGATGGTAAGATTCCCTCTCACGTACTTTGGATATGTTGTCAGGAGAGACCAATGCCTGGAACAGGACATCATGCTTCGTAAAAAGGGGCAGGGGAAAAGAAGAAAGTCCTTGTTGACAAGATAGATTGACACAGTAGCACCAACAATGGGCCTAAACATCAGAACAATTGTACAGACAGTGCAGGACCGGACACCATGTCATTCTGTTACACATAGGGTTCAGTGAGTCACCCAGCTACAACAAAGTCCATTAATTGTTTCTTTGTTTCTCATAGGTTAGTTACAATCATGAAGGTGTGTGTGTGTGTGTGTGTGTTAGACAGCCATATGTAATACCTGTGAGGACTGGTATGCTTACCCTGCTCCATAACCACATCCCACATAGCTTAGTGTCTGAACAAAATGAGTAGTCCTGAACACACTAGATTTCTGCTTATATTTTTATAGCTCATTAAGGCAGACATTATGCTTGTTACAAAGTAACAGTGTGGAAAGAGTTATTTTTAAAACTGCTTAGAAGAAATGAAATAATCCCTGAAGTCTTCCTGTTTCATTTGTGTACTGTTAAATGAAAAAAAGCTTCTTCAAAAATTAGACTAAATGAGCAGTCATTTTATTAACTCTTATGACCTATGGGTTGGCTGAGCTTACCTGAGTGGTTCTTCTGTTCTGGGTGACATCAGTGAGACTGTATTCATATGCACACTCAACTGAGCTGAAACACATAAGCTAGTCACTCACAGCATTGACAATCAGTGGAGAATGTCAGCTGGCATGTCGTCGAGGACCCTCATAGAGTACTTCAAGTCTCCTGAACAGATCCCCTCAATCTATTTTGGGCTTCTCACAGAATGGCAACTGTTCATTTTGAAACTCAGACTGAGACTTGGAAGTTAGAGAACATAATTTAGCCACAGTCTATGGGTCAGTGCCATTTGCAAGACTAGCTGAAATCCAAGGGGAAGAAAATTATGCACAGCACTTAATATTTTTCTTACCATACCATACCTTTCTTTTCACTATTTTTCCTGTCTTGTACCTCCACATGAATGTATTTCAGTGTCAAACATAGATTACATATGTAAGTTTTCAGCAGAAAAATTATTTTTCCAATAGATTTACTCATGGGTTAAAGTCCAGACTACCTTCCTAAAGTGAGGGTGAGAAATCTGGAACCCCACTCCATAGGGGTACTCAGTATTCAGGAAAACAGTCAATCGACCAAGGACTAAAAAGGAAATGGATCACTGCCTGTTGATCAATGCTCTCTGTGGTATCTAGACACAGAACTGCCATTGTTTCCTACTGAGATTTCCCTAAACTAGCAATTAAGGGATATGTAGAGAGGCAATAATTTTATAAAACTAGTTGAAGATAGACTAGAGAAAATTATTTCAGAAAACTTAAGAAATTTTCATTGTAAACCAACATTAAGGTAATAAGAGATTCCTATTCATGTAGAATCAACTGATTTAGGAATTGGTGACACTGAACAGCTATGGAAGCTGGTAAACTGTTGCTGGTGCCATCAAGTTGGTTCCGACTCATAGATACCCTGTGTGCAGTAGAACAGGACCCTGTCTGGTCCTGTGCCATCCGCTTAATTTTTGCAATCCTTAAGTCCATTGTTGCAGCCACTATGTCAATCAATGTCACTGAGTGGTTTCCTATTATTTTTCACCTGAGTTTTATCAAGCAGTATATGCGTCCCCAGGGACCAATCCCTTCTGATTACATTTCCCAAATATGTGAGACACAAAGGCAATATCCTTCATCCTAATGTGGCAAGTGGCCTTAAAGTTCATGAGTGGTCCTGGTCTCTCCCCAACCAGAGGAAAGAAGAGTGATGAAACCAAGGGACACACGGAAACAATCTTTTATTTTGTTTTGTTTTGGGGGTATTTTTTATTAGGTAAATTTATTGGGGGCTCTTACATCTCATATCATTCCATACATTCATCCACTGTGTTAAGCACATATGTTGCCATCATGCTATTCAAAGTATTCTCTTCCCACTTTAGTCCCTGATATCAGCTCCCCATTTCTTCCCCCTCCCTCCCCCACTCTTCTTCACAAACCCTTGATAAGTTATAGATGATTATTTTCATATCTTACATCATCCTCACTTTTTCATTGTTTGGCCCCCTGGGAGGGGGGTATACATTGATCCTTGTCATCAACTCCCCCTCTCTCCCCCAACCCTCCCCTAGTCCTCCTGACAGCTCTACTCTCATTGTTGGCCCTGAAACAATTAATCTAGTAGACAAAGAACTTGCTCAAACAACAATCCCCACAGCTCTGAAACCGGAAGAACTAGGTGGTGCCTGACTACCACTCCCACCTGCTCTGAAAAGGACCGCACTGGAAGGTCTTGGATAGAGTGGAAGAAAGATGGGGAACAGAACTTGAAATCATTTTTTTTTTTTTAATGACCAGGCTACTGGTTGGATAGAGTCTGGTAGTACCCATAAGGGTCCTTACCCTTCACGTCGGGAAGTGAACTCACTTTTGAATGATAATGATCACCCCTTTAAGATGAAAAGGGTAACAAAGTTACCCAAGAACAAAGTTTAGAGGCGTAGGGAAGGAGGAGGAATGCAGGAAACACAGAAAGGAAAGGGGCACGGAACATCAAGGGAATGGCAAAGGTGAGCTGTTGAATGTCAAACTTTAATCTGCTCTGTAATCCTCCACATAATTCACAATAAAAAAATTTAAGTACTACATGAGACAAAAAAAAAAAAAAGGAAAACAACGATGAGGCATGTGAGGCAAAATCTTCCTAGCATGTTTCAAAATAACTCCCTGGGTGTGCTTCTTTCAAGACAGATAAATATGACTAAATAGGGGAACTGAAAATAAGGACTGGGGAAAAGGTTGTTTAAGAAGCCTTCTTATGGCTAGAATCCCAACCCTCCTCTGCCTGAGTGAAGGAGGGAAGAGGTTAAGACTTACCAGGTCGCTGAGTGAGGGCCACCAGGCACAGTTAAGAATATAGATAATAAAGTGAAAAGGAGATTTGGTGGCAAATGCAAACAGAATGTTTATCTTGTGGGCTTTCTTCCTCTGAATCACAACCAGCTGCTACCCAGTAGACTTTTCTCTTCCAAATTGGAGGCAGGATACAGGCTCACTCAGGAGTCTGGAGCACTTACAAGGGCAGGTCCACAGAAAGCAATATTGAAAATTTACCCTTGAAAAATTAGAGAGATTGTCAAGATCATTCTAAGAGAAACTGAGAGTCAAATTTTCCCTCAACTTCTCAACAAGTCCTTCAATATTTTAAGCCTCCACTCTTCTTAGAATGCGCTGGAACCTGACATTTGAGGAAAAGACTTTAACCAAAAGGAAAATTAAAGGCAACTTTGAGAAAACAAAGACCATCCAGGAAGAAAAAATGTCCATATGTATTCTAAATCTTAGTAAGATTGGAGAAGATATTGTAACTGTGAAATAAAAATGATGTCTTTTTTTTAATTATTTATCAAAGAACAAAATACTTGAAAATAAAAACTTTGATACCAGCTATTAAAAACTCAGTAGGACAGCTGTAGGATCAATGAGGATATCTTCTAGAATGTATAACAGAGACTTAAAGATTGACCATGTAGTAAGAAATTAAGAAAATAAGTTTAGGAGGTCCAACAGCAGAATGATGGGACTCCAGAAACCCAGGCTGGAAAAATTGAAGGTTACATAAACATCCATGAAATAATTCAAGAGAATTTCACAAGAGAGGAGGAAATATCTTCAAATGTTCAAAATATTCCAGATTGAAAAGCTCCACTGAACACTCAGATTTTTATCAAAGCACCTTACAGTGAAATTTTATAACACTGAGAACAGAGAAATTTTCCACACTTCTAGTAAGACAAAAATTTGTTTATATGTTTTTTAAAAACCCACTAAATACTGCTATTGAATAGATACCAATCCATAGCAACCATGTAGGACTGAGTAGAACTGCCCCTCTGAGTTTCCAGGACTCTAACTCGTTATTGGAGCAGAAACCCTTGTCTGTCTTTATAGATACTAAAGAGTAATTAAAATAGTCTTGGGCTTTTTCAGCAGCATTACTAGCAGCTATGCAACTTGGACTGAAATATCATACCTATGATCCAGTCATTGTGGCCTGTGACATGCAATGTGCAGAATGACTGAAGTCGGTGAGGGCGCTCCCTGACACCTTGGAATTGGCTTCTCCCAAAGTTTTCTGACGTCTCAGCTTCCAACTCTGTTGACTTGAGGATATTAAAAGAGACTGTTTTAAAGTACTTTGCCTACCTAGCTGGACACTAGCAATTTTCAAAGATGATTATAAAGCACCAGCATGGACAGTGGGGAGAGCATGCTTCCAGCATATCTGCATAAGGTGGTTACAAATACCTTGCATCTCCAGCATACTGGGTTTCTTTGCAAGCATTCCCAATCAAGTGCCTTTGGGGTTTAAGTGTCTCCCATAAAAGTACTCAGCACCAATCAATTCTGGCATATTTTCATTCACTTAATGATCCACTGGCTTCCTAGCTGCCTGCGTTCTCTATGCTAAAGTAGAATAAACAATGGTAAGAAATAGTTCCTTCACTTATCCCTAAAATAATAATAATAATAAAGGATAAGTCCTACCTTGATTCCAGAAATGCTCTTTTGTGGTCCCAAGGCACAACCACAAAACTCTGTGGACTGTGAAATAGGATTTTGATTATTAAGGAAGGAAACCTCCACCTTTCTGAATTGTCTCTGTCCCGGCTGCTGCTGAAAATAGCGCACTATCATTCCTTCTGATGATTTTCTTACTGCCTTTGAACCCATTAGTTAATAAGGCAGCTCAGCCATAAGTACTCTGTAATTCATCTACCGGTGCAAATGCTGCGGGTCTCTTTAGATTTGCTTGTTCCCCCAAAGAAGGTCATCATGAGGACAAAGGAACTTAAGTGTCCTCTTCTCTGCTATTGTCATTGACACACAGCCTCTCCCACATCTCCCTTCCTATTTCAGAAATGGCTCTGGAATGGTCTTCAGAATAAAGGGAGGGGTCCTGAGGATGATGTAAACGTATGGAAGCCCTCACATCAGTGGCTGGAGAACTTGCATTCCTCAAGACAAGACCTTGTAGCGGGGATTTGGGGGGGGGGGACCTGGAATGAGAATCCAAGGAGAGTTTCATTCACAAGGATTTGTTAGCAAAAATTTTTTCACCTAACTTTCTTATGTGAATTAGGGGAAGGTTTGCCAAGCTGTATCCACAGTTTGTACATATTTTGTTTCCGCTTCTCCATTGTGATTCCCTCACTTATCCCCGTCACATATCCCACTGCTCCCTGTAGGACAAGAGAAATCATGTCCACCATTGTATTCTTTCTCCAAACCCTCTTGGCAGCCAGAAGAGGAATGATAGAACTTTCGCCCTCAATAGTTCTAGTCTACCAGAAGCAGACCCAGATTCACTGTCATCAAGTTGATGCCTAATCACAGCGAACAGGGTGGATAGAACAGGGAAGATTACACCCTTTGAGTTCTGAGACTGTAACTCTTCAGGAGTAGAAAGCCCTTGCTATCTCCCATGGAATGGCTGGTGGTTTCCAACTGCTGACCTTGTAGTTAGCAGACCAGTGTGTAATCACAAAGTCACCAGGGGTCCTAAGGGGAGCATTTCAAAAAAATCAAATTCACTGACTGCCACAGAGGCAATCTGACTCATGATGACCCTGCTGTGAATTTGCCAGAATGTAATTGTTCATGAGAGTAGACTGCCCAGGCTTTCCCCCAAGGATTCAACCTGCCAACCACTACACCACCAGGACTCCTCTAAAGAGAGCATTAGATCTGTGCAAATAATAACAATTTTGAGGTAAAACAAGGTAAGCACTGTTACAAAGGCCATCAGGAAGGCTGCACACAGAACACTTATTTTTGCACCTCTTTTACAGAAGTGTTTATTAAGTCCCTAGGTGGTGCACACAGTTAACTTGGTTATCTGCTAAGCAAAAGGTTGGAAATTTGAATCCACACAAAATTGTTGGAGGGCTAGGGGGACTGGGTGAGTTCTGAAAATCTACTCTTGAAAAGGCATACATTGAAAACCCTCTGGAGCAGTTCTGCTGTCCTTCACACAGGGTCATCATGAATCCAAACTGACTCAATGGCAAATGGTTTTGTTTTAGTTTAACAGGGGCCAGGCACTGTGCCAGTCTCAGCAGGTATGCTGTGGGGGAAATCATGGAAGTTATGGTCTAAAGGAGAAGCACCGATCAGTCAATTACACTAATGGGTTATAATTGAGAAGTCCACTGGGTTCTGTGACAGAGGGGCCATGATTTTGCAGGAACCTTGAGGAAGAAATCTGGGCTAGATGGAGTGGTGGGAAACCTGCTGAAGAGTGGGAGAACGTCAGGTATTGATGGAAAGGGGATTGGCATAAACAGGGGAGTAGCGTATCTGAGGTGAACTTGGATGCCTGGGAGGTCCTAGTCATCAGAGATGTTTTCTGGACCACTGAAAGTGCCAGCAAGTGCAGGAAAGGAGCTTGGTAGGGAAATAGTCAGAAGTTCAATTCTGCGGGATCAAATGAATATCATGGTAGGACACAGGGCTGAAAAGGTGAGCTGAGCCCAAATCATCAAGAGCCAGGCTACAGCTTCATAGTTTTCCAAGATCGGTTCATGGGGAACAGGTGGTGCCAGGTCTCCTTCAGGGGTGTAGGAACCCTGATGGCACAGTGGTTACACCGTGGGTTGTCAGTTTGAAATCACCAGCTCTCTCTCAGGGAAAAGACAGGGCTTTCTGCTCCTGTGAAGAGTTATGGTTTCAGAGACACACTAGGGCAGCTCCACTCTACTATATGGGGTCACTTGGCGTTGGTATTGACTTGATGGCCATGAGTTTTGTTTTATGGTTTTCAGGGTTGTAGTGTCGAGATCGACCACTGGACAGCCACCTCCAGCAACCATATCGCCGCTATGTCAAGTAGACATCTTTTCTTATTTTTGTATGAAAGGAATCTAGATCATATTTCCATTTTTAAGTATGGCTCTGCATTTTGAAAAAATTTAAAAGCCCCTCTGCAGGCAATGAGAAGCCATTGAACATTTTTGAAGATGTGATAAGCGTAATTATATTTGTCCTTTTGACCCTGCTAATAGTGGTGGAGATAGAGAAGACACAGAGAGAAGTTGGGCTGCTGTTACATGGGTGCAGGTACACTGTATCGAAGGTTGGAGGGAATGGGAGCAATGAGGGATAAAGAGAAAACACACACATATTAAGAGCAGCAGTATGGAAGAGAATAGGAGAGCATTTGAAAAAACAATTGTCTGTACAAAGGGAACAGACTTTGCCCAAAGGGGAAGGGAAGTGGAGAAAATGAGGGTAATGGGAATAGATGTTAACTTGGGTGAAATGGAGCACAGTGGTCCATGGTGTGTGTGTGGGGGGGGGGGGGGGGGGAGGGACTACTGGAGGGTTTGATTAGTGTTTTAGGCTGCTGAATATAATTGATCTGAAATGTAAACCCCTCACCTCATTTACAATTAAAAATTTTTTTTAAAAAGAAAAGATTTAGGGCTGAGCCCCGGTGGCGTAGTGGTTGTGTGCGGGACTGCGGCCCACTGGGATAGAGGTTCAATTCCAGCTCCACAGGAGCAAAGGCTGGGCCTCCTACTCCCACCACCAGAGGGCAGTGATGCCTAAAAAAAAAAAAAGAAAAGAAAAGATTTGAATATGCATGAAAATGAGAGAGGAAATTCAAGAGTTTGGGATGGACAGAGGGTCATTTATAACAGTTGCTATCAAGTCAATACCAGCATGGTAATCCACATGGGTCAAAATAAACCTGGTCCCTACAACATTTTTTGAAGACTGAATTTTTTTGGAGGAAATAGATCAGCAGACTTATCTTACAAAGTACCTTTAGCTAGACTCGAACCTCTAACCTTTTAATTAGTAAATGGTTTTACATCCAGAGGTACAGAGATCAGAATCCCAACATACAGATTGAGAGACCACATTTTAATCCATAATAAATCCCATTTGATGCCCTTTTGCAGCAGTTCCCTCAAGCAACCGGTGTTTCTCCCTTGCTGATTTAAGTAAAAATATATATGTAAGGCAAAATGCCATGAATGTATGCTTAATGATAATAAACTTCACAAGGAAAGAATGCCATAAACTTGGAAGCCAAAAATATCAACCTCACTGTAGCACAGGCTCATGAGGTGAGAGAAATTGTCTTAATGAATTCATTGCAAGGTCTTTTCTCCTGTACACCAATATGCATGTGGCTTCTCATTCTGAAAAGAGAAACTCCAGAAATGCAGATGTCAGAGCCAAGTATTATTGTTATTTTTTTCTTTCTTAGGAAATAGGGACAATGGAAAACTTTAAAAGATAACTAAGTTTAGTTAAGAGCGAGGGAGAAATCTATTGTGTCAATGGAAAAGGAGTGGGATTTTTTTCTACTTTTATCTGAAAGTGAATTAAATAAAGGGGTAGCATGATAGCCAGTTTCATGATTCTCCACCGAAGCTTTCCTCCTACTCCGCCCCCAGGTTTCTATACCTTTTGTTCTGGTACAGTTCTGAGAAGAACCTCAGACTTACACATCAAGAGAAGGTTGCCGGGTGTGTGTGGCACCCTTTCCTTCAGAGCAGCTGGTCATGGGTCCGGTTTGAATGCACAGACAACCTCCAAATTATGAGCCTGTTCCATTCCTAAACTTATCTTTGAGTCAAGCAGGCAGATACAATTCATGTTTTGCTCCAGTTATTCAAATTTGTGTCTTAGTGTAAAGGATATTGTATCGCTCTCTACATATTTAAAAACATTAATAAAAACCTTCCTGGTGCACTCAAGTATCCTTAACACATGCAGTAATAATTCTGCTTTGGTACTCATGCAAGCTAGCACCCATGTGTCCTTTCAAACTCATGTATGTACCTTGAATTTTCAACATGACAGGCTTTAGCAGCGTTGGTTAGTGAGAACACACTGACTCGAGAACAACCTATATCGACGGTCAAAATGCCTTTGACAGATGTGAGAGAAGCATTTACCCCACTTCAAGGAATGCAGTGGCACAGCACACGTGTAGGCACAGTCAGACCCATGTCCTCAGAATGCTCCCAGCTTGCCTGTCCCAGTTAAGCCCAGCGTCTTAGACTCCTTAATGGAATATGCTCCAAAGCAAAGTGCCACAAATATCTGTCTGGATTATTTCTGCAAACCTGACAACTTCTTGAACAAATGATTTGCCCACAGTATGAACTGTCAAAATCCCTTTTTGATCTTTGTCCTTCCCCCAAATTATTTCAGGTCTCAGCCCAGCTGGTAATATTGGGAAGGATTTCACAGCTAGAGGATTAACATTAGGAAGTTAAGCCTCCATGTCAGCTTAGCTGCTTTCTCTTTGCCCTAATAATCAAATGTTGTCAGGGCAAACATCTTGTTTGCCTGAGGTCAGCGTCTCCAGCAGGGTGTCTGAACCTCAGCACCACTGACATTTTGTGCTGAGTGACTCTTGGCTGTGGGAGTTGTCCTGTCCACTGTAGAATGTGCAGCAGCAGGCCTGGCATCTACTCAGTCCATCCCAGTGGCTCTAGGCCTTGCCAAATGCTCCTTAGGTATGGAGTTTGTTGTTGTTGTTGTTGTTAAGTGCCATCAAGTTGGTTCTGACCCATAACTAACCTGTGCACAACAGAACGAAATTCTGCCCAGCCCTGCACCATCCATTCTCACAATTTTCACTATTCTTGAGCCCATTGTTGTAGCCACTGGGTCAATCCATGTCCTTGAAGCCTTTCTTCTTCTTCTTCTTCTTCTTCTTCTTCTTCTTCTTCTTCTTCTTCTTCTTCTTCTCCTTCTCCTCCTCCTCCTCCTCCTTCTCCTCTTCTTCCTCCTCTTCCTTCTCCTCCTCCTCCTCCTCCTTCTTCTTCTTCTTCTTTCTTCTTCTTCACTACCCCTTCATTTTATCCAGCATGATGTTCTTTTCCGGGGACTGGTCTCTCCTAACAACAAATCCAGAGAATTTCAGACAAAGTCTCACCTTCCTTGGCTCTAAGGTACTCTCTAGCCACACATTTTCCAAGATAGATTTATTTGTCCTATCAGGAGTCCATGATGTTTTCAACAGCCTTCATCAGCACCACAATTCAAATACACCAGTTTTTCTTAGATCTCCCTTATTCAATGTTTAACTTTCATATACACTTGAGCAATTGAAAATACCATGGCTTGGGGTAGGCACACCCCAGTCCTCGAAGTAGCATCCTTGTGTTTTAGACACTCTAACGAGGTCTTTTACAGCAGATTAACCTAGTGCAAGACACCATTGGCTCTCTTGACCGCTGCTTCCATGTGCATTGACTGTGAATCTAAGCGAGACAAAATCCTTGAGGTCAACCTTCTTCTCATTTACTATGACACTTGCTACCTATCGGTCCAGTGGTGAGGATGTTGGTCTACTTTACATGGAGATGTGATCCATAGGGAAGGCTGCAACCCTTGATCTTCATCAGCAAATGCTTCAAGTCCTCTTCACTTTCAGCAAGCAAGGTTGTGTCATCTGCATATCACAGGTTGTTAATTAGCCTTTCCCCAATGCTGATGCTACATTCTTCTTCCTATAATCCAGCTTCTCTGATTGTTTGCTCAGTGTACACAATGAGTACGTATGGAGGGGGAACAAAGTATACCAATTGAACATTAGCGAGGCCATTATCACTTCTAAGTGCTATGATCTTTAAAATTGCCTATGTGAGATAAGTCAACTATTAAGTTAAAACAAATATGAGAATGTAAGAAGACAAAGGAAACTAGATTCACGAAAACAGGAAAACCAGACGAGAAATCGTGTGGATGTTCACACACTGTGAAGACGGGAACCAAGGTGACCAAATGACTTATGTTGAAATTACTGACTGGAACCTAAACTCCTGTATAAACCTTTACTGAGAAAATGTTAACTCTCTCACTGCCATTGCGTCAATGCTCACTCATCGTGGCCCTGTAGGAAAAGGTAGAACTGCCCTTGTGAGTTTCTGAGACTGTGATTGTTGACAGCAGGAGAATGCTCCAGCTTTTGAAAATATGTTGAAGTGTTCTTTAAATATAAATAGACACCTGTGTGTGTGTATAAAAAATTCCAGAGATTGTGGAATTTTGTTTCGAAAAATCCATACTGGGGCTCTGTTGAATCTAACTTTTGGTTTGATAGTGGGAGAGGAGGTAACGAGGCTATAGTTAGAAGAGTCTCGAAGTCTTAGTCCTACACCTTGTGATGGCTAATTTCCGAACTCACATTTACAGTCGTCTCCTGGATTTATGCAGCCCTGTTTCCCTGATAAGAAACTGAAGTTTGCTATGAAATGAATCACTCCTGAGGGATTTGCCAAGGGGGATAGCTCCAAGCCATGTCAGTTCCACAGGGCTGGCCAGTATAAACTGCAAGCGCTTGTTGATTTAGAGATTAATTATTAATTATAGGTAAGCCCATGAATTTTTCACAGCATTCTCCTCGTTGGGTGCATCAGCCTTACTTCCCGTCAGGAGTGTAAGATTCCCTTCCAACTGTCCTACATCAAAGCCACAGTCTGTCGCCCAGGGCATTATCTTGTTATGTGCAGGCTGGCTGCATATGTCGACTCCAAATTTTTAATCAGTCTTTTTCCAACTCAACTGCACATGTCAAGCTACAGAGACAGAATCCATTAAGCACCGTCTGAAACCCATGCAGTCCTGTGACATCAGGACTTGATATCTCTGTGGTAGAAATCCACAATGAAGAAATTACAGGAGTACATAGTTTGCTGAAATGTTAGTAAAATGCCTGCAGGACTTAGATGGAGAGGAAATCACATTGGTGTCATAATCATCTTTGTGCAGCCCTTTTAACTGTTTGCAACATTTTTCTATCTATTTAGGTAGCTCTTTCACTGCACTCCTAGCTCACTCACTCATTTTTAGATCGATTGTTTATTTTCATCAGATAAAGTGAACAGGTAGCTGATTCGATCACCTGTTCAATCAATGGAGTGGACAGTGATAGTTAGTATTAGTTGAATAGTGAAAGCATAGAGGATACTTTTTAAAGGAAAATGATGAAGGACATGTAGATCAGCTTAGAACACAGAACAGTTCCTAGTATGAGCAGGCTACAATAGTTACGGGTAATCAGTGGAGAATCAGACATCGAAAACCTATTTAGTGACTAGCACTAGCTGAGGTACTAACACCAGCATTGTTTGAGCTTCATTTCATATTAAACTCATCTCACACACATAATGTCATTTTACTCTGTCCTTAGAATACAACCACCATCTTGCTGAAAAGTGTTGTCTAGTGAACCAATTATCAGGATCCAGGAACACTGATGTAAAAGGGACAGAGTATTGATCTGACATTAAGTAGATGTCAAAAAACCTTGTGGGAAAATTCCATTATTTTTCATTCCATTTTTCTATGAATTTTTTTAATAAATCATTTTACTGGGGGCTCTTACAACTCTTATCATAATCCATACATCCACCCATTGTCAAGCACATTTGTACATTTGCTGTCATCATCATTCTCAAAGTATTCTCTTCCTACTTGAGCCCTTGGTATTAGCGCTTCATTTCCCCCCACCTTCCCCCTCTACAAACTCTTTGAAGTCTCTTCTTACATTTGGAAGTTCCTTTTAAAAGTCAAATCCCCGTTGTGAACCCACTATCCTGTGACATTAAGTTCCTGTTGTTTTTTTTTTAATGGTCCCACTTGTTTGTACCTTTTGAATTTTACGGTATTTTTTGAGGAGGGAATATTTATGACAATCCTTGAAGAATACTTAGATTTTTTTTCTCCATCTAAAAGATCAGGAAAAACACTCCTTTAACTAAGGAATTTTCAGTTAGGAGCTTTGGCAAATATGAAAGGGTAAATGAATTTTCTGAACTTCAAGAACAGTTTCACAGAGAAGGAAGCAGACTGGATTATGAATTTCAAATGCAAAATGTGAGCATTGATAACCACCCATTCTTGATGGTCTACCTGTCACTTGAAGTGTCTCAGCCTGAGCAACTGTAGGTGCATTGAGGGAAAATTAGATCACAAAGCTCTAGAGCCATCATGATTTAAAACTCCTCAGTGCCAAATATGGGCATTTTTATCAATAACGTTTTCACTAACACCAGTTAAAATGCAGTTTGTCTTTAGTTTTCTCTCCTGCCAGAGAGTATTCCTTGGTCTGCTGTCTTCTCTTAAGTCAAGGCCAAACTTACCTTTTACAATGGAGATTTAATTTTGTTGTGGTATGTTAAAGTGAATTCCTTTGAACTGATATTGTGTCATCTATACGGGCCAGGTAAAAGAGAACCTAGAAATTTCCAGATGGCCCAATTAAAGACTATTTGGTAGGTACACAATACAGTAAATTACAAGCAAGAAGCATTAAATATACATTGCTATGTAATTTTGTTTTCTTTCACTCATCCTTTCTTAGTATTTGCATGAGATTTGTGGGACCTTACCCTTTTTAATATTATCTCTTCCTCATGTCCACATATACTTCTAAGGGAAAATCATTCTAAAATATTTATCTACTTGATTATGGATCTGACACCAACTAACTGTTCCTCTGACAGATCGCAATCAAGGTGAAACCCACCCTTTATAAATATTTTTGGTTTGGAACAACGGTCGCACCCAGGCAGACACTCTACAGGGCAGGCAAAATGAGATAATGATAGATGTGGGTAGACTCATGAATAGTCCCAATTTCTACCAGGTACTTGGGTAATGATCAGCCTGGGACTGGAAATTAGTCATGTCTTGTATTTGTGACATGCTGTTCAAAGGAAACAGTGGTGCATGTGACAGATCTCATGTGCCCTGGAAATGATACTGCTTTTCCTCCATGTTAATTGACATGGGTGGCTCTTTGATTTATAGCCCTGAAGGTTCTCTCTCTCTCTCTCTCTCTCTCTCTCTATCTCTATCTCACACACACACACACACACTCACACACACACAAGTACACACGAATGTACACATGGACTTTTGCTGAAGACATAATTGCAGAAATGGCAAACCTAATTTCATTTTGACACATGAGTAACTTGTATGTGGTGTTAGCAATATTTTGGAAAAATGGCATTTTTAGCAAACACTGAATTTTATTAGTAGGTAGAGGATTTTAGGCATCATTGGCTATTTCCTGGCTTTCCTATTGAGCACATTACTTGTACCATTTATAAATTACTTTCCACTATTACTTGATGCTGCTGAAAGAGGGAAATTATTCAATAGCACAAAAAAAAGCCTCTAATCTCCTATAATAGCCAGGTCAAAGTCTCCAGAGAATAAAATCATCTATGACTTTTTTAGAAAAGGGGGATATTTCTCATCCAATTGGCTGCCTGAACAAAAATGAGCAAAAGCTAACTCAAAGGCCATAAAAATATAGATAATTATATTATGCCACCCTTCTCTTTTTTTTTTTTTTTCTTTTTCTTTTCGGTCTCCTTTTTTGTTTCTGTAACCATTGTGAGCATTATCCTGGATTTGGACAGCACTGAGTTTGCATTCTGCTGCTCTTTGGGATCTTAGTTCAATCTCTTTAACCTCAGTTTTCTTATCTGTAAAGTAGGATTGACAATTACAATAATACCTACGTGACAGGATTCACTGTAAGGATCAAATGAAATAATACATGAATAACACAGAACATAGCTATTGCAAGCAATCAGCCATCAGCATGATGGCTCTCATGTGAACCAGAAATGCATAGGAATCAAATGTTTGTCCTGTTTCCATGGCTCATGGCACATTTTTGGCCACAAACCAAGTGTGTAATGGATAGTTGTTAAGTGAGTTCATGAGGATGATTGCTGTTGCTAGGTGCTGTCACTCAAACAAAACTGTTTGTTGTGCTGTGTACAACAAAACAAAACAAAACACTGGCTGCCCTGCATCATCCTCACAACAGTGACTACGCTTGAATCCATTGTTGTAGTCAGTTGGCCAACCCATCCCACTGAAGGTCTTCCTCTTTTGGTATCGCTAATCCCACTCATGTTCCTGGGACCCACGTGCCATGAGTTTTACCTCTTGCCTCTACCTATGGACATGCCCCCTTCCAGTCCAGAGTAGGAAGGAGCACTGGGGTCATGAGAGTGAGGAGTGGGGAGGCTTCAAGGGATCAGAGGCATATTGCACAATCCATTGCTTTCTTAATGTACAATTATCCTTTACAAAAACTCTCTCTTATACACATAGGAGTTTCTATGGATTTGTTTCTCCAGTCTACCTGGACTAACACATTCATTGACACTCATACATGTGTAAGAGAAGGCTGTATATCAAGAAGTAATTATGCATCAATAAAACATTCCAGCTGAGTCCAAATCAAGTCCATAAGTTCAATATTAGCCCATAACTCCAATATTAGCCCATGAGTTCCTCTTCAGACTCATGCAGCACATGCAATGATGCCAAATACAGGAAGATCGCAAGCCAGTGCAGAGAAAGTCCTGGGATCCACTGGCAGTAGATGTACCTCCGGGACACTGGCTGCCATCAGCATAGCTCCATGTGACTTATCAACATATAGCAATGAGAGTTCTCAGAATCCTTATAAGATGGCTGCACTCACAAGGAGGGATCACCAGGCGACAAATTGATTGAGAGGCCAGACCCCATCCCTTAATTCTTTTATCAGACTGACATGAAATTTTGTAACTGCCACACTTCATGTATTCACTCAGCCAGTATTAAGTGCACTTAAATCATTTGCATTCAGCTTTTAGCTTAGGTCTTGATTTGAGCAGCTCTCATGAATCAAAGACCACACCAAGTGCTCAAAAATAAATTTTTTTTAACTTGCCAGAGCAACTCTACCAAGAAGATACAATTATCTCCTTCTGAAATTCAGTTCTGCAAAACTGTCAGCTCACTCGGCAACTAAGCATCAGTCACTGTAGATCCGATAGTGAACAAAACAAACCAGGCCTCTGCCTCTGAGCCACCCTGTGGTCACGAAGGAACCAGAAATAGAGCAGATAATAGGAATGTGATGGGGATGATATAAGAACAGGTTCAGGATATTAGGAAGAGAAAGTGACCTTGGCTAGTGTCAAGAAGACTATGATGCGAGCGAGTGCCAGGTTGTAAGTTGGAATACTACGTAAGTGCTCACCTGCCAATGGTGGCAGAATTGTGAAGAGCATGTGTATAAGCACCAGCCAAGTGAAAATGTGTCTTGTTTGAAGACCTAGAAGTACAGAAAGACTTGAACCTATAAGAACAAGGCAAAGCGGTGAGTGTGAGACTGGACTGTGGTGCAGGAGCTACAAGAGCTCTAATAAGAATCTTGACCTCATTGTGCCAAAGAGAACGGAGAGTCATTGAAGGTCTTGGGCCGGAGGGTAACAGGGGCAAATGCACATTGCAAGAAGATGAGCAGCCCACGGAGAGAAGCGGGACTTAGACCTTTGCTCTTCAACGTTTGGTTCACCATATCAGCATCACCCAGGAGCACGTGAATAAACAAATTCTGAGTCTCTCCCCAGACCTACTAAACCAAAACTCCCGAGAAGAGATCGAGAAATGTGTCTTTTAGCCAGCTTGCTGGGGGATGCTAATGTGTACCGGGAGCCACTGATTTTGACCAAGGTTCTCAATTGTCGCTGCACTTTGGAAATTCCTGCGAGTTGGTAATAATTATAATAATAATATTAATGTTGATGACAATAATATTGCCACCTAAGCTCCGGGTAAAATGCCTGAATTAATTGTTTGGGGTGCAACTGGGGCATTGAGATCCTCTTTCATCCCCTCTCAGTGCAACCAGGATTGAGAACTGCCATCTTAGCAGAAAGCAGGAGAAGCTAGCCTACTGAAGTGGCTAGACAGAATGAATATATCCAAATGGAACTCAGGAGTTAGAAGAGGGTGACTTAGAGGCTATGGAATGGCTTAGGTAACTTGGCCAAGGTCGCACAACTAGACAGGTCGCACTTACTAACCGGACCGGTCTCCTGAATCTTCTCTTCACAAAGCCACTTGCGCTTGAACTGTTCCTGCTGCTTTTACTCCAGGGGGACAATACTCACTTCCTTCTTTGAGTGAATTCATTTCCAGATGACCTGAGAACAGTGCAGGTGACCTGCACGACCTCCCAGCCCCAGCCGTGAGGATCGTTATGAAGATGCATGTGTCCAATGCAGCTGTGTGCTCCGGGCTAGCTAGAACTGTGGTCCCCAGGCTCAGTCATACTACATGATAGCCCCGACTTTGTGAAACTCTGTCATACTACAGGTAGCGGCTAATTACTTTATGAGTAAGGTTTCCTTTCACTCTCAGAACAGCCTCTACTATTGGTCTTGTGACTGCCCACACTCCCTGCTTTGCAGATGAGGCATAGAGCACTCAGTATATTAGCCAGTGTCATGGAACAAGTAAATAGCAAAGCAGAGATGTGAGCCTAGATCTGGCCATATCCTGTTCCTGGCTCCTGGACCACACTGCCACATAGCTGCTTTAGCTGGAGAGGGAAATGGAAGCCCGTGACACACAGAAAGCTGGACTGCCTAGCAATGTCTCGAAAAGGAGGTGGAATAATTTAGGGCAGAAGCAATCAAGGAGGGCTCCCTGAAGGAAAGAGCTAGAGCCCAAGGGATAGGTCAGGTTGGAATGTTGGGAAGGAGAGTGTGAGGAGGTTATTCCAGGACTGGGGTCAGTTGGGAATGGGGGAAAAAACTGGTTGAGAACTTCAGGCTCAAGAAAAACTGGATAAGTTTTCTGTTCAGGGGCATTTTCATTTATTTATCTGCTCAGAGAATTACTGCATTTGGAACTCTTGGGTTAAATTTACTGCATTGCCAAAACCCAGCAAAGACATAAAGCTGATGACGCAAATGCAGGCAGTGTTCCATTGGATGCCAAACCTTGGGAGTTAAACCCTGCATTTTACAACCAAGGAGAAGGGCAGCCTTCAAAATGGAAACTTTGACCCATTCAAGGTCTTCTCAGGGAGAAGAGATAGGCTTGGTGAAGTAAGAGGTTGATGGTCTCCTACGAACTGTTCCACAAACGAAGTCACATCAATATGGGTAAATATTTATAAAAACAGAATGTTTTAGGGTGTATTTGAGACACCAAACACCACGCTTTCTCCACAAATAACCCTGGGACAGAGTCCAAGTCAGGATGAGCAGTCATGGGAGGTCCCCCAGAGACTCACCCCCAGTATAAAGAATAGCAATAATAGTAAGCTATAACCGACGATGTGCTGAGCCCCTAGTGTGTGAGAAAATATCATCATCATGCATTTAGTTTATTATAATCATTGATCATCATTACCATACTATAATTGCCTTATTGTATTATACTGTATTATTTGATTATTAACTCATGAGGATGGCGATTATAATTATAATAATCATTGTAGTCTTAATGATTATTATGATGACTGTCGTGATTGCATCATTGCAGTCATCCTCTGCGGTTATCATATGAAAGATGCAGGTACTCAGATTGGCTAGGTGCCCATTTCTGGACACAGCAATCTTGTGGCAGAGTCGGAGTTTGATGTAAAAATACTCTGATTCTAAAACTATGCTCATTTTCCTCAGGATTGTACAGTGTAGGACCATGTACCTCTCGAGTTTCCTGTGAATGGCTTAACGTTGGAAAACGAGTCTCTATCCTAACAAGGAGGGAGGGGAATCTGCTAGGCCTACCCAAAAAGTTGTTAGAGTCCGTGTTAGTGCCACAGTGGCTGTATATGCAGACTGAAGATACCAAGTGCCCCCCGCCCCCCTATTGCCAGCTGCAAAGACGGACTGACTGGGCGGGACTGTGCCAAGTGTGTGCAGGTGATCTCATGGACTCTGCCAGCAGCCCTCAGAGCTGGGCTCATGACTATCATGTCCATGTTAGACTGAAGAGGGTGCTGTGCAGGGAGTGGACAGCTAGCTTCAGAGAGGTCAAATAACTTGTCCAAGGTCACTCAGCTCGAAAGTGGAAGCGCAGAGCTTTGAACCTGGACACAGCAGCTGACGGTAATCCACAGCCTCAACATTAGAGGAGGAAGAGAGGGGTGAAGGCTGCGAGAGAAAGCGGGACAGGCAGGGGAGGCATCTGCAGGCTAAACCTCAGAAGGTCTCTGCAGCGGAGCCTGGCGTCCGTATCAGCTTGGGAGCTGACACTGCCGTGGCTGTAAATTTCCAGACTGCAGTGGACCAGGAAGGCAGGCATTCATTGGCTGGAGCCGTTTGTCTCAGAAGGAAGATAAAACACCTGGGGCAATAGAAGAAAGGAGGCCTGGACCAGCAAGGGGAATGCTTTAGTGGGGTGCCTCTCCTCACCCCAGCCCCCACCCCAGCCTCTCCTGCAGTGGCTCTTGGCAGCCTCCATCTCAGACTAGGTCCTCAGGCTCTGCATGGGCCCGCTGGGAGATGAAACAAGGTGCCCAGATTGAGGTAAAGCCCAGGTCAACGCTGTGGCCTCTACCACAGGTGTTTATAGGTCCACCTGTGCCAACCTCCCAAAACCCAGACTTAGGAGCTTTAGTGTGAATGGGACTGGTTTGGGTCATCACCTGATTCCTCAGAGACTGACATTTTCTGGTCTACAGTCACGGAGCAGAAAGACACAGCCGACTGGAGGTTAGCAGACTGGGACTCTGGCCCCCATGCTCTCACCTGTAACTGTTGATGGGGCTTCTCCTTGTCTGTCTGAGCCACAAGTCATGAACCCAGGCCTGGGTCAGTCAGGCCGTCAGGTGACTCTGCTGATAGACACTGACTCAGCACCCACCCACTATGCATTTAGCTCAGGGTTAGGTGCCAGGGAGCGGGTGGAGAGCGACATCACAGTCATCACGGGGCCTCTGCCAAGAACGGACAAGTGCATAATGCCCAGGGAACACATGGTGGGCGATGCCTCTGGTAGCCTGGAGGCATGGGGAAAAGTGTGCTGCACTCTTAGTGGAGGGCATCCAAGAGGCTGGGGAACCGTGTCCCAGATGTGAGGAACAGCATGTGCAAAGACCCAGGGGCAGGGAAAGGGAGACATTCCAAAAGACTCTGCCAAGTGCTCAGCCTAGCACCCTGAGGAGCAAGGAGGTTAAAAGCAGGCAGGAGCAAGAACTTGGGAGGGCGAGTGCCCTGGCCTCACATGAACTAGATCATTTCCCAGCCTGCTCCAACCCCCAGTTCTGGATCAGTTTCAGTTTTGTTCTGAAGCTCAACTTGGTCCCTGTAGTCCGAGGCTCAGTACCCCACATTTTCCCTGGCAGCAGAGCACATATTCCAGCCGCAAGTGAAGTCCCCTGCCTCTCTCTCGTGTTGTGTCTGCAGTTTCTTTCTGCTCGACAGGAGGCTGCCAAGTGGCAGCAGAGCTGATGACGTCGGAAAAGTCTCGAGCTGCCCCTGTCTCCTACATCATCGTGGAGGATTCAGGGAAAGCTGGCACCCCCAGCAAGGGGTGGGAGTGGGAGTTCTCCCAGGCACACTGTGAAGTCCAACCCCCTCAGGCCCCCAAACCTCAGGCTCTAAGAATAATGAGAAGGCTCCACACCTGGGTCCCCCATGGATATTCTCCCCCAAACTAAAGTCAAGATTTCCCAAGGGAGACCCTCTTCAAAAATGTGAAACCACTTGCACAATAGAGTTGCTTCTCCCGTCCCCCAACCACTGACCTTTTGGGGAGTTTTCTTTAATGCCATGGACATGAAAACAGGTGAAGTCTGCAGCGGTTGACTAGGTTGACACCTCCTGACATGGATTCCTGGGATGTCCCAGTGGATGGCATTTCTCACAGAGGGTCTTGCTGGATTAATACTACCCAGGAAATAATTTTAAGAAATGCTAGTCTGTGCTTTTCACAGAACCCCATTGAGAGTGTGTCGTTCCTCAGGTGACAAGACTGGAGCCAGGGTGTCAGATCCCACAGTTAAGGACACACAGAGACCGAGGCACTGGCTCTGGGATCCCATTCTAGGGCTTCTTCTGCCATCGTGTTCCTCTCCTAAAGCACCCTGGGCACAGAGGGAAGTCAGCTTCCGGCGAATGTCCAGGCTGCAGACAGATGGCCATAGAGACTGTGCAGAGGGCCTGCTATGTGCCAGCCCTATGCTGCCCGGGTGGGGGGGCTCTCTCTCATGTCTGTCCTCTCACTTCATCTTCAGGACGGCATGGAGCTATCAGTGTCAGTGTCCTCCATCTGCCGGGGGTTTAGCACATCACAAGTTTATTCTCCCTCCGTTCTAGAGCCCTGAAGTTTGAAATCAAGCTATCAGCAGAGCCCTCCTAAGCCACTCAAAGAGAATCCTCTCTTACCTTCTCTAGCTGCTGGTAGCCTCAGGCATTCCTTGGCTTGTGGCTGCACCACTCCAGTCTGCCAAGGTCTTCACATGCCCTCGTGTCTGTGTCGCCTTTTTATAAGGAGACACCAGGCCTACTGAATTAAGGGCTTTGGGGTTTAGGCATTGTGGGTTTAGGCATTTCAAACCCACTAGCTACTCTCTGGGGGGAAGATGAGGCAGTCTGCTCCTGAGTGTGGTGACTGTATGCTGCTGTCAACTCACTGCCAGTGAACGGGTTGAGTTGGGTTTGGTTTTTGCTGCAGTACAGCCTCATCATAACTAACCGTGCCTGCAAAGACGTCTCGACTTCCCATGTCCCGAGGCTCCTTGAATGGTGTGAATTCTGGAGGAATACTCTCTCACCTACCACGGTGCCAAGTACCAACTCAGTTTCATAGACAACAAACCTGGAGGCTTGGAAAGGCCCAATCACCTGTTGGGTTGCCTATAGTGAGGACATTGCACAGTCAGTGTCTGCGGCCAAGTCAGCCTGACATCTCCTAGACGCCACAACACGCAGTGTTTCATTCTGTCCTTGAGGTAGTTGTGCAAGACCAAAATATGAATAAATAAATAACCCTCCCACTTGCAGTTCAGGAAATTGAGATCGTCCAGGTACCCTGACTAGAGAGAAGACACAAACTGCCACCCGCTGGAATCGCACTTACAGCCGCCGACCGTACCCGTGTCTCCAGACAGTGACCTGGGCCCGAGCTCTTCCCTCTGAAGACGCTCTGCCTTTGAGCTGGAGACCATCTCTGGCTGGGAGGCGGGCGTGAATGGAGAGCTTACACTCTGGCCGGCTTGTTCTCCTCTTGGGGAGCTGCAGAGAGCTGGTTCCTGCTCCCACCACTCAGCCGGAAGAAATGTTTCCATGGGCTTGGCTGCCAAGAGAAGACAACCAGTCTGCCTCTGCGTGACCTCTGCTAACAGACAGGAAGGTGACGTGTCTCATTAGAGCAAGAAGCTTCCCATACGTGTGCCTCTCCTAACCCCAACGAGCTCGTGGTGTGGAAAGCTTGCCCCACGTTGGTTCTAGGGCTGAGCTCTTCTTTCCTGAGTGGAACCTACAACCTGGCAAGCAGAATCTTGCTTCCATGGAAGTTCACTAGCCAGCCTTTTTCTTTCCAGCACTCGATCCCTCTCTCTGTTTTCCAGCTTTCTTACCATGGGACTGCCCCGCTTTGTGTTCACTGAAGACTTTGTCTCTCCGGCCAGGGTATTTTAGGGAACTTGTGCTGAGTTGCCCTTCTCCTCCCCGCTTCGTACCAGGTCCTGTCAAGAGGCAGTACCTGTCTTTGGGCCACTCCTGCTCATTAGAGTCTAGGGAGCAAAAGGACTCCACCCCAGAGAGGATGAGAGAAGCCCCGAGGCAAGGGAGCGCTCTCATCTGGCCCCACAGATTGTCACACCCAGACCCCACATCCACCCCAAGAGAGCACGGGCCCTTCCGTGCTTCTTATCTGAATCTTTGATGCCCCATTGTGGCCCACATCAGAAATGCAGCCAGCACACATGCTGCTCTGTTAGCAATGCAGGTGACAGCATCCACCATTTCCTGAGGACTTGACAGTTTGCCCCCAGCCATGAACCCAAGGTTGACAGTTTGTATCCACCCAGCAGTGCTGCACAGGAAAAGCATGGCCATCTCCTGCCGTGAGGTCACAGCCATCGAAAGCCGCATGGATTACAGCTCCACTCTGAGACACAACGTGGAGTCACCACCAGTCATCATCTGCTCAGGGATTTGTTCTTGCTTCTGATGCATGCCAGGCACTGTGCTGAGCTTTTTATGTCTGTCACCTCAGTTAACTGTCTGGCAACCTTAGGCAGACTTAGTATCCTAATCTGTAGATGGCCTGAACACAGGGAGGTTAAATAACTTGCTCAAAGTCACACAGAGACGAGGTGGCCAGGCCAGGTGACGGGCATACCTAGTGGTCGTTTCCTCAGGAGGGAGCTGGTACTTCAGTCGTCTGTCAGTCAGTGATGCCTCGTGATGCATGAGCTTCATTTCTTTACCACTCAAAGGGAGCTCCGTGGGTCAAATGGACCCCGAGATCTCACACAGGCAACAATGAGAAAGCTGAGTTCAGCCCAAAAAAGCACTTAAGATGGAAGCCTTCACAATGCCAAGGGCCCCCACCCCTTTGGGGGGGAGAGAGAGAATGATCTGAGGGAAGCAGACTCCGTTTCTAATGGTGCTAAGAGCAGTGTGTGCTGGCCTGGGTTCCTCCTCCATTTCCCCGTCTGTAATCTGGAGATAATGGTAGAGTCAAAAGCTGTTTACCAGCCAGTCTTCCCCACACTTCTCCGTGGAATATGTGCTCAAGGCTGCACAGTTAAGAGACAAAGTCGAATGCAGCTAACTTGGTTTATTGATTCTAGAACTTCTTGGAGTCTTGATTATGCTAGCATATTGATACTTTTCCCATAAAGTGAGGACAGGCTGACTCCAGAAATGGTTTCACGGGGAAGTGCCCATTATCAATTTTTTTAGACCGGGGGTGGGGGGGAGATTTAGAAAAATCTATAATAAAGGTCATAGATAACATCCCAGTGTCATCAACGTAATACTGCCCCTTTCCAGAAAAAAATTGCTCAGTGGTCCCATGGCAATTGAAGGCCTTTGTAGTATAGTCCATAGTGCAGTAGAAAGGGCAGACATCTGCTTTTGTACCTCCCTGTGTCCCTCTAGCAGCCCGGTGGGGATGTGGGGGGAGGGATGGTGTCGCCCACTTTGGGAAGCACTGCTCAGTAGAGGTTCTTCACTCTGTCTAGGAGCAGACAACCCAGTGCTCCCCAGTAGCACCACCGGTACCCCCTGATGCTCAACATAGATTTCTACAAACACGAATCTCCCCTTTGTTCAAATCACCACACCTATTCTTGCTCGATGCAAGGACCAGGGAGACAAGGCCTGAGTCTGTCCTGGTGATAAAGAGAAGGCTGTGCGGTTTTCTACTCCCAGAAAGAGTTACTGTCTTGAAACCCTATGAAGTGGTTCTGCTCTGTCATATAGGATAGCTATGAGTCGAAGTTGCCTCCATAGCCCTGGGGCTTGGTCTTTTGATTTGTAATGTCGGCATTTCAAAATGTCCATGACTTTTGCTCAATGGGTGAGTAAATAGATGAACTAGTGAATGAATGAATGAGTGAATGAATGAATGAAGCTGTGTATAGACCTTGAGTCCATTGTCAGCCTTCTCTTGGTTTACAGTTGCTTTCTAGGAGGCCAATGGAGAATTGAAATGCTTCGACAAACCACAGCAATAGGGCCTTCTGGGCTGTCTTTTCCCTTCCTAAATGTTCACCTGTGTGAGTGCTATATCTTCCAGCAGAATTCCCAGCATCAGTCTCTAAGCAAATTATATTGCTGCTTCTCAGCAAAGCAGTCAGATATGTCTTTTGCATACTACATTGAACAAAAGCTTTTCTGAGCATCCCCAACAGGCCTGCACCTGGAGCTGAAGAACCCTCGTACTTCCAGGGGACAAAAGCACAGCAACTCATTGGAGCTTAAAGCAACATGGAGACGTTTCCCACATGGGCCCATCAGCCAGCAAGGACCAGGAAAGCATGTGATTGCTTTGGGGTGATTCTTCTACAGTTATTCAGAATGGGATTTTCCAACTAGCATTCTATGGGTATTATGCAAAGAAAAATTTTTCCCTTTGAGGTTTAAGGGGAATTTTAGTTGTACAAACTCCTGATTTCCTTATGGTATAACTTCTCAGACTATGTACTCTGGCGCAGCATTTTCCAAATATGTCTGGCCATGAAACCCTTTATTCTGGATCATCTAATAAGATAGATAGTTTAGCACAGCATCCTTTAGGAGGAAAAAAATCACTTGATAAGATAACAGCCGCGTGGGCAGCCCAGTCTTCATAATCTGAGGTGTAGTGTTGTTCCTCAAAACTACTGGGGAACCACGACACCCTTGGGGAACTACCTTACACCCACTAGCATGGCTGTTCTAAAACCAAACCAGATCGAAACCCAGAAAAGAACTAGTGTTGGTGAGAATGTAGAGTTAGCGGAACCCTCATCTGGGGGACAGGGGATGTAAAATGGGCAAGCTGCTGTGGAAAACAGTTCAATAGTTTTTCCAAACATAGAATTTCCATATGAGCCAAAATGACTCCACCAGAAAAATGAAAAACAAGGTCTTAGACAGATACATGCTCATCTATGTTCATTGTTCACCGTAGCCAATAGACCAAAACAACCCAAGTATGCATCAACAGATGACTGATTAGCAAACGTGGTCTATCTAAACCAGGGATCCTCAAACTTTTTAAACGGGGGTCAGTTCACTCTTCCTCAGACCATTGGAGGTCCGGACCATAGTTCAAAAAAAAAAAAAAAAAAACTATGAACAAATGTAGGCCTGGGATGAGTCGGCTGCTAAGCAGGACAGGCAGCTGTGACAAAAACACCAGGCGGCTGCATGAATGTCCTCGGCTGGCTACATGTGGCCCTCGGGCCATGGTTTGAGGACACCTGATCTGAACAATGGGATATTCAGCCAGAAAGAGAAATAAGGTCCTGATAAGTGATGTGGATGAATTATGAAGATATGAGAGCAAATGGAAAATTACAAGATCCCACTTACATGAGACAACTTGAACGAGCAAATACACAGAAACAGAAAGGAAACTAGTGGTGGCCAGCAAGCAGGAGTTGAAGGGCAATGCAGGGACAGGGTTTCTGTCTGGGTGGTGAGAAAGTTTTGGAAACAAGCCACACGGCAGTTTCTGCACTACCTTGTGAAGACAGTACCACGAAAATTGTATATTTAAAATGGAAAAAAAATTGTTACATAAATTAAAAAGGAAACTGTCAGAAGACGATAAGGCAATGCTGACTCCTCAATTATGTAGCATGATAAAAGTGTACAATGTAAATAAAGCAGATGGCTTTTTATGTGTCTTATAAAATATAAACCAGGGATTTCAACCTGTTCAAAGTCCTGAAATTAACCAAAGTAGACGAATAGCAATGCATCAAAAGCATGACCATAAATTTTATACCTATTTTTATAACATCCTACAGTTAATGTATTTTCTATACTTTTCATAGGATGAAAGATAGAGAAAGAAATCGTTTTTTATCATAGAGCTGGGTTTTTATCTTTATCAGTTGCAAATTTCTGGGTACAAGTAGCTTTTAGAAGAAAGATCTTAGCGAACTCACCTATTTCTTAATCTGCATTTTCGTTGTCAGTTAACCTGTATTAAAAAGAGGAATTAGGGCTAAGCCCCGGTGGCATAGTGGTTGTGTACGGGACTGCAGCCCACAGGGTTGACAGTTCAAATCCAGTAGCAGCTTTCCAGAAGCAAGACTGGACTTCCTACTCCCATCAGGGCAGTGATGACACACACACACACACACACACACACACACACACACAATAAATAAATAAATAAATAAATAAATAAATAAATAAATAAATAAATAAAATAGGAATTAAACTCAATCTATTTGAGTGTCACAGTTCCCTATTTTCTAAAGTTCTCAATAAACAAAAAAATCATAAATTACTGATAGATGACTCAATTACAGTTTAAAACAATGGTTAGCATGCTAAGAAAAGAGGAGCAACTTTTCAGACATAGAGCAAGGAACATCAAATACAGCACACCAAAGGCTTTTGTTAATAAAGTTTTATTGGAGCACAGCCATACTGGCTCATTTACAATTGTTTTTTTATTGAGGGGGGGCATCACTGTCCTCTGATGGTCGTGGGAGCTATACAGCCTTGCTCCCGGAGAGCTGCTGCTGGATTTAAACCGCCAAGTCAATGGGCCGCAGTCCCGCACTCAACTCCTACGCCACCAGGGCTCAGCCCCTCATTTACAATTGTTGATGGTTATTTTTACACTACGATGAAAGAGCTGGGTCATTGCAACCAAAGTATTGTGGTCCGCAAGCCTAAAATATTTATTATCTGTCCCTTTGCAGAATTATCCACCAATCTCTGTCATAGAGTTCAGTTGGAAGAAGATTACATAGCCAACTTCTTTATTCTGCAGATATAAAAACTGAAACAAAAGAAATTAGAATGTGTCTCGGGTATACTTATGTTTAGATGTTCTGACCCCTACATACTAATAGCTCTGATCACTGGAGAAGACAAGAATGCTTAGACATCAACATCAACTAAATGCTAGTAGCTGTGCTCTAGGATCCCTAGAGAAGGAAGGAAATGATTGCGGACTCTTCCATGGGCCACAGCTGGAAGAGCCACTGAATATGTCCATGCTGTTGACACATTTGTCTGCTAACCCAAAAACTGGGGTTCAAGTCTGTCCAGAGACACCTCAGAAAAGAGATCTGATAATCCAGTTCTGAAAAAGAGCCTCACAGAGTACAGTGCTACTCTGACATACATGAGCTCACCATGGTCAGACTTGACCTGACAGCAATTGTTTGTTTGCTTGCTTGCTCTTGTAAGTGCTATGGCATTGCTCCAGGCATTTCTTTTCTCTTTTTTGTGTGTGGTTCTTTTAAAAGTTATTATTAAATACTCTTATTGGGGGCTCTTACATCTCATATCACAATCCATATATTCATCCATTATGTCGAACACATTTGCACATATGCTGCCATCATCATATTCAAAGCATTCTCTTCCCACTGAGCCCCTATATCAGCTCCCCATTTCTTCCTCCTCCCTCCCTGCCTACTCTCCCTTCACAAACTCTTGATAAGCTATATATTAGTATTTTTCTATCTTTTATCATCCTCCATCACTCCTCACCCACTTTCCTTTGTTCATCCCCTTGGGAGGGGCTTATAGTTTGATCCTTGTAATCTAGTCACTCTTTCTCCTCACCCTCCCCTAATCCTCCTGGTATCTCTACTGTCATTGTTGACCCTGAGGGGTTTATCTATTCTGGAGTCCCTGTGTTTTGGGTTCTTATCTGTAGCAGTGTGCATGTTCTGGTCTACTCTGATTTTTAGACTTGAGGTAGAATTGAGGTCATGATAGTGGGGGGAAGAAGCACCAAAGAACTAGAAAAAAGTTGCTCCCTGAGTGGCTCATCTCTTTCCTGTGACCCCTCTGTGAGGGGATGTCCAATTGTCTACAGATGGGCATTGGGTCTCCACTCCATTGTGCCCCACCTCTTCACAGTGGGTATAATTTTGTTCTGGGCCTTAGTTGCCTGATGTCTGATCTCATTGACAGCTTATGATCACACAAGCTGATGTGCTTCTAGTATGTGGGCTTCGTTGCTTCTCAGCTAGATGGCCACTTGTTCATTTTCAAGCCTTTAAGACCCCAAGCACTATATCTTTTGATAGCCAGGCACCATCAACTTTCTTCACCACATGTGCTTCCACACCCATTTTAGCTTTAGTCAATAGTGTTGGGAAGGTGAGGATCACAGAATGTTGGCTTATTAGAACAAAGTGTTCTTATGTTGAGGAAGTACTTGAGTCGAGACCCAATGTTCATTTGCAATCTTAATTCTTACCATAGAGCTATGAGTACATATATATACTTACAAATGTGCATACCTGTATTGAACCTTTATAAATGTCCTTTGCCACCTGGTTCTTGCAACAGAGCTGCAAGGGGAGAAAAATGATGAAATCCCTGGGAAATATCAAAAGTAGACTGTTGACAGAGTATGGCACCTTATCAGATTTGATTGGAAAACAAACACCCATAAAGGCCAAGACACAGACCTTGAACTATGTATAGGCTTTCCCATTTTTTTCAGTGACTTTCTTTTTGTTACTATTGTTGTTGTTTTGTTGGTTTTGACTTTCTTTGTTGTTTTATTTAGCTTTGCCTGTTGGTTTGTGTGTGTGTTTTCCCATTTATTGATGTCTCTACATGTATATCTAGATAAGAAGGTGAATACACAGTTTAGAGATGAAAAGAACGGGACCAGTAGTCCAGGAGGGATATGGGAAAGGGGGGTGGGGGGCTGGTGGGAGAAAAGAGGGTGTGAGTTGAACCAACCCAAGGACAAAGGAACAAGTGAACTACAAACAAAGGGGAGAAGGGCTTAGGATACCTGGTGGGGCTTAATCAAGGGCAATGCAGCAGTTAGGAATTACTAAACTCAAATGAAGTCCGAATATGGTGGTTGGACAAGAGGTAGTAAAAGGAAATAGAGGAAAGAATCAGGAGGCCCCATGCATTTCTAATAGTTATATTTCCATCTCCTTGCTTATGTGCCTACTTTGTGAACATTTTTGCATTTTGTCAAAGCAGACGCATCACATTATGTCCTCATTAGACACACTACAGCCTAGAAGTTCAGAGGTGGCAGGAGATTCCAGTATAAAGTCTTGGAAGGATCTCTCCTAACAACTTCCCACCACATCTTGCTGTACCTAGGAGAATTCAGCCGGGATTTCACACAACCTGGATTTCACACCACCGTAATTTTTAGGGAATGTTCAGGTGAAACGAGTCTGATGGGACTCATGCCTGAGCGAGAGGTGTAAATCGAAGGTCGTGAGATTATTGATGCTGACTACATTTCTCATGTCTGTGGTCTTTTACAGCTGGACAACCCAGATGAGCAAGCAGCCCAGATCAGACGCGAATTGGATGGCCGTCTCCAAATGGCAGACCAAATAGCCAGGGTAAGGAGATGTGAAGGTCGTTTACTGGGAAACAAGGCTGAAGTTTCACACAGGAGACCCACTGGTTCTTCAGGGTCTTCTGAAGATGAACCTTTAAGTCCTTGTCTACTAACCAAAAGGTTGGCAACTCAAATCCACCTAGAGATGACTCAGACCAAAGGCCTGGTGATATGCCTCTGGAAAAACCCTGTGGAGCACATGTCTACTCTGACACACATGTGGTCACCATGAGGTTGAGATGAATTCAGAGCAGATGGGTTGTTCTGTTGTTAGGAGTAAATGTGAGAAGCATGCAGGAGGATGGATGGGGACCCTTTTCCTGGTGGGGCCCTCCTCTCCTTCTTTCCATTCCAGATCTCCGGGAGATGACCATTCTTCAGGCAACATCCACCCTCTCCCCTCCACCTCTTTTCTCCTTTCCACACTCCTATTTGCAACTGCCTGTTGAATCTCCACTTAGATATTCCTTTCTAGAGGAATGGATTCAGAAGTCGGCCTCCCTACTTATGTTCCTTCTCCCATCACACACACACTTTTATTTCCTCTTCCTCTGCTATTCTTGGTCAAATGGACACAGTCAAACTGTGTCTGCTTCCCAACAATTCACACTCAACCAGCCATCTAGTCTCCCTAATGCTGCCCCATCTCTTTTCTGTTCTCCAACAACACTGCCTCGGCTATGAATCAGATCCCCACGCTCAAAGCCTGGATTTTGCCATCACTTCCTAGCAGAGACTCCTGGTTCTAATCGCTTCCCCTGTCCTTCCATTCTGAGGATCGTTGCTAATTGAAACATGTATATGAGGAGTACTTCTTGAATACATGAGATTAATCTGAACAACAGTTTGCAGAAAGCAAATCCCCACTTAGATTAAGCCTCCATTGAATTCCCTCAGACCATTGATCAGGGATGTTAATAGTCTTCTCTTAGGCAGAATCTATTGGAAAATGAATTACTACAGATATACTTTGGCTGAAATTTGATACACTATCATTTGTTTGCCCTTTTGATCCATTTTTAATTTGTTTTTATTTCTATTATCTTTTCTTTCTCTTAGACTGAGGTTTTCCTGTTTTATTTTGTCATTGTCATTACAGTTTTTGGTATGATTTTCTTCACATGAAATCCAGGCTAGGTAATTCTGCAGATAGAGTAACTAGGTTCGTAGTACCTTAGGGTTATGGTGGATGAAGTTGAGAGGCAATGGGGGACTAATAATAATGAGGACAGGAATGAGAAAAAGGTGTTTTAAAATTGAGGATAGTGATGATTGCACAACTCTTTACTTAAACCATTGAATTGTAAGGTACACAAATTACATATCAATAAAACTATTTTAATATTTTTAATTAAAAAGAAAAAAAAGAAAAGTGGAATTCAAAGATAATGGAAATTTTCCCACAAAATCATTGAAGCCTCTTTTATGACTACTTCAAAATTCAGGTTCAAAAATCTTCAATAGATTCCTGTATTAATAAAAAAGAAGTCTGACCTCTTTAGAGGGATAGTCAAGGCTCTTAATCAAAGGACAACATCCCTCCTCATGGACCTCACCTCCCACAGGTTTCCTGCTGAATGTGCCCATCCAGCTGCCACGCCTGTCCCTTCCTAGGAGACCAGGCCTCCCAAGTCCTGGTGCCCACTGAACTTGCTTTTTATATTCATTTAGCAAATGCTCAACTCAGCCTTCAATGCCTGATGTACAACACTGTTCCTGACTAGCTAACAAAGCCCTTCCCATCTTTGTACCCTTGACATGGTCCATATTGTCATACCTTATGTTAGCATTTAATTGAATGGTGATTATTTGTTTATGAGAAGCCCTAGTAGTGCTGTGAGCTAGAGTTTCTGTTGCTGCCCACAAAATAATGGATTAAACCTACCAGGTGCTCCCCTGGAGAAAGGTGAAGTTATCTTTTTCTATAAAGATTTACAGTCTCTGGAACCTTCTATAAGGCCACTTTGAGTTGGAATCAACTTGATGGCAGAAGGTTTGCTTTGGGTGTTGTTTATGTGTCTGAGACTCCCAGGAGATATGATTTCTCCTGGGATGGATTATGTCTTATTGCTGGTGACTACAGCTGTGTTGAATTATAATACAATCATTATTATTACTGCTGTTACTATGGCTGTTGCTGCTCTTTGGGTTTTTATTATTACTACTGGTAATCTTGGCAGCATTTCTTGAGTTCTGACTCTTTATCAAGCCCACTGAATGTTTTGCATGCACCATCTAATTCTATCCTCAAAATTGCTCCATAAGAAATTTTTAGTTCTTCCTCTTGCTTTTGACAGAAGGAAATCTAGACTGTGCATGAAGGCTATTTGTGAAGAAGTCCATTAGACCCTCAACTCAGGTCTTTCCAAATACTAGTCTGAGACTAGGGTGAAGCACTCACTTCTCATGGAAACTGCAAGCCCGCCCTCCCTTCCTTCCCCAAGTGTCAGTAACCAAGATAAATAACACTGATTGCTGTGATTTTTAAAGATCATAGTCCATAGAGGAAAATTCCTGATGGAAGATCTATGATCATCCAACTTTTAAGTGAGAATAGAATTCCCCCGTCCCATTGGAGTCCCAGGCCATGTGTGCATGTAGGGGAGGGGTCTGGAGAGTGGCAGGAGCATCAGAGAGGAAGGCAGATGAGCCTTCAACCTGCCTTCTGGAAAGAGGAGTCTCAAGACTTGGACATTTGGAAAGGAATTCTACTGGAGGCGAAACCAAATGAGGTTTTAAGAAGATGAAAATCCCTCTCTTTGTGCTTGAGCCATTTTATTGAAACATTTTGTATCTTGTTTTTGGACACCTTCAAAGTTTCCACTTGAGTCAGTCTGGTGGCTAAAGATAGTAGGCAATTATGGATTTGGCTAAAGGTAGTATAAAGGGTTCACATTTTCAAATGCTGCTTAATGTGGGAGTAAAACATTATTAGGCTTTGGAGTTCACTTTGCCTGTAAATTCACTTTGTCCTCTGAGCACATCCTCTAAGATACAGAGGCATTCAGTCCATTGCACTGCCTTTAGGCAGCCATCTATAACGGGCAGCATTTGCCTCGTTTAAATAAAAACACCTGCAACTTCATAAGCGCCTTGTTTTGGTTATTTAGTTCACTTTGGGGCTAAATAAAATCATTTGAGAGAGTACATCAGGCTACCTTTATTTTGTAAAAAGACCACAAGCAAACAGTAAATATTCTGATATTAAGAATAATATTATTAACAACCTAGAAGTAAGTTTTCTTGGTTACTGAAATAGGATATGAAGTATATCTTGACTATTAGTCACAGATAGTAGAGAATAGTTTCAAAACAAATGAAAGGCCCCAAATATGAAGGGTTATACAGATTTCTAGGAGACATCCACCCAGCAGCATCTTTTTATCCCTTTCACCCCATCCCACCCATGACCGTGTTCTTGAATGCCATCGTTAGTTAATTGATCCTAGAGTTAGCATTCCATCCAAGTTGAGCCAATCACAGCTCCTCAGGTGCCCTGACTACAACAAATGATGGTCCAAAGACATCTTATTAAAATTAGACCAATGAACCCCTTCCCTGAGACATGTCAGATGAGGCCAGCAGGATAACATCTTTCCAGTGATAGAAAGTTGTCATCAGTTATTCTCGTACATGGACAAGAGAGGAGATGAAAGAATAAAGTCAGTACAGAAAGAGGAACTGGGACAGAATACACTAAGTCCTCCAGATGTTGAACTGTCAGGGTCTAGTTAATTTTTCAGCTGTGGTTTTGTGCCTGCTTTTCCCTCCATTTAGTTGAATTCAAAGAAAAGATGAATTTCCTTTTGCTCAAACTAGACTGATTAATTTAGGGAAATTGGGGGATCTCTCATGCTGTAAAAATTTAATACCAAGAGCTTAGATCTTGACTAGTTCATGAAGAAATATTAAAATGAAAGATCGCTGCTGCTTCTTTTAGCATGCTCTGATTTTTCTATTTCTGGCATCACAGTGAATTTTAGTCCGGGTAGTCCATATGGCAGAACGTCAGCTCCTGTAAATATCAGAACCAGAATTTCCTGGATATAGATGTCAGTTATCATACATAATTCACTCTATTCTCTGAATTAAGAAAAAAATCGGCAGAGCACTTCTGATTGTAACTAAGAGATCAAGGAGTGTTGCACAGAGCTCATGGGCAAGGGGCAGCCATAACCCTGCAAATTTCTGAAGCCAGAGTTTACCAATGACTTCTTCCTTTCTCTCCATGTCCCAGGCTCTGTGTATTCCATTCATTATTCTTTCTTTGTCTACAAGCCAGAGTTCTTTACTTTCCAAGTGATAACCATTCCTCTGCAACTATGTATGTTTGGATTTAATCACAAATAGGAAATCATTCAGCCAGTCAGCCTCGCTATTTATTTCTTCCCCTCTCACTTCTCCCTTTGTCTTAATAACCAGGCACCCAGTTCGAACTCTTGGTGACCCCTTGTGTGTCAGAATAGAAGTGTCCTCCATTGGGCTTCCAATGGCTAATTTTCTTAAACATATTAAACCAGATCTTTCTTCCCAAGTACCTCTCCGTGGACTTGAACCACAAACCTTTAGGTTAGCAGCCAAGTGCATTAACCATTTGTATCACCCAAGGATACCCCTTTTCTCTTTGCATTCTTCCAAGTGAAATTCCAAATATCGGGCCCTTGATGAGTTGAACCTAATTCAGGAGTCAACAGTTGGCACAAATAGTCAGTCTCTGTGGAAAGGAAGTGAGAGGTCTCCTAAACCAAGCGGATGATGGAGATGTATCACTAAGTGTGAGGATGGTAGCTAAGACAGAGCCCTGTGAGAAGAGTGGTTGTTATATAGTGGGAGAAAGGCCAGCATGTATTCACTAATATCTACTTATAATTACTATTTATATTCAATAACTCCTCTAAACCTTTAACACTATCCCCATTTCATAGATGAAGAGACTGAAGGAGAAACAAAGGACTTAGCCAAGTGATGAATTGACACTCTTAAACAGAATGAATGACATTACAACATGTCTTTCCAAATACAGCCTCTCATTTCCACTATTACATTAATTGAGAGAGAAACCAGCATGCCTTCCACCCAGTTCTTTACCTCAACTTATCCATACCCTTGCCACACTAATCTCTCTTACTGCTGGTCATTCCTTCATTTAATATCAGGCACTAACTGAATGACTCCAACTAAAACTCTTACTTAGATTTGTGACACATCCTCTTGTGAGTTACAATAATTCTCCAAGTTTGGGTGCAGCAAAGAGCTTAGATGGTATGCCCAGATTCACTTAGCTAAGAAGTAGAATGCTGTGCTCAACTACAAGTCCTCCAAATCCAACTTTCATGGTCTTCTTTTAGGTAGTCAGAAGCGAGAATATACACCAGGACAGAATGATTCTTTCTCCCCGATCTGTCCATACTCTTTACCCCTTCAGAAAATACTTTTTCTCTTTTACAAATAATTTGTCCTACATTTTGTTCTGTTTATCTAGAAGCCCAAATGAAGCAGAAGTTACAGGAATTCATGGATTCTTTCCTGAGACTCAGGTCAAAGAGATTGTAGACACCCTGGGCACTCTGCAGAAGCATTTTCAGCATCACATACTTCCACAGAAAGGCATATGTTTAAGGAGAGAAAGAGCCATACTTGTTGTCCTTCCCATAATGCAACACTGTGATCTATGTGTTCTCTCACACCAGCGTCCTACAAGACAGCAGACAGAAGTGGCTGCATGAACATGCACTGTGAATATTAAACAGACTGCCTTAAAAGTTCCAGGAAGAGCTCTGAAGGCATTTTTTTAATCTGGTAGAAAAGACTTCTTAATCCCTGATCAAACATTTCCCCAAATCCTCTCATGTTGATATTCAAGTGGCCCCAAATTTCACCCAGGAATTACATCTAAGTAATTTAAACTCCACAATCAGAAATTGACATTGAATCTTAAATAGGCAGATTGTGGTATTTGTGCTACCATGATATTTGCCAGTTCATTTGGTCACATTTGGGGTAAAATTCCAAGATTCTAAAGCTAATTATATAAGACAAAGAATGCTATTCTTGTAGCATCAGAATGGGAGTGAAAAACCATTGGTTTTTCTAGCTATTATTTAAACATGGACTTTCCATATAGTCCATAACTTTATGTAGAACAAAGTTACCATGTCATACTATGGTCCTTTTGTAAATATCAATGTGAATATGCCCCCTAAGAGAACAATAGTATCCAAATATTTCCCTGATGAGAAAGCTCTGCTTTACTGGGTTGCCTAGTACATCAACACAGAACTGCCAGAAATTCAAACTGGGTTCAGAAGTGGGCCTGGAATGAGGAAAGCCATTGCTGACGTCAGGTGAAACTTGACTGACAATAGAGAGTACTAAAAAGGTATTTGCTTACATTTCATTGATCATGCAAAGGGACTCAACTGTGTGGATAATAAAAGATTATAAATGACAATGCAAAGAAAAGGAATTCCCACCACTTAACTGTGCTCATGCAGAGCTTGTACATAGAAGAGGCAGTTGTTCAAACAGAAAAAGGGGACACTGAGTGGTTTTAAGTCAGGAAAGGAGTGACAGCATCGTATATATCCTTGTTGCATACTTATCAACCCGTATGTTGAACAGTTGATACAACAAAATGGATTTTGTGAAGAAAATAGCATGATAATTGAAGAAAGACTCATTAACAAACTTACTTGATGAAAGTGAAGAGCACTTGAAGCTCTTATTGATGAAGATCAAAGTCTACAACCCAGTATAGATTACACCCCAACATAAATAAAACAAAAATCCTCACAACTAGGCCATTAAGCAACATCATGAAAAAAAAAGAAAAACTGAAGTTGTCAGAGATTTAATTTTTCTTGGATCCACAATCAATACCCATGGAAGCAGCTTTCAAGGAACCAAACACTGAGCAAATCTCCTCAAAGAGCTCTTAAAAGTGTTCAAAGTAAAGCTGTTATTTTAAAGGCTAAGGTGCTTCTGACCCAATCACTGGGATTTTCAGTTGTCTCATGTGCATGCAAAAACTGAACAACAAATAAGGAAAACCAAAGAAGAACTGATGCATTTGAATTAGGTGTTGCTAAAGAGTATTAAGAACTGCCTGTTAGGAACTGCCAGAAGAGCAACAGATCTGTGCTGGGTGAAGTACAGCCAGAATGCTACTCAAAAGCACAGGCGGCAAGGCTTCATTTCATAGACTTCAAATATGTTATCTTATAGGGCCATTAGCTGGAGGAAAATGTCTACTTGGAAAGAGTAGGAAAAACAGGAAGAGCCTCAATGAAATGCATTGACACAGTGACTGCAACAAGGAACTCAGCAACAACAACACAGCAACACAACACAGCACAGCAACAATTATGAGCAAGGCCGTGTGGTCCTATTATGTGGAAGGCAGCAAAGAGTCAGAATCAACTCAACAGCACTTACCAACAGTAAGCTACATTACCAGAAATCAGATAGAAATACTGTCCTTTGCACTTTGTCACCCTTCTCAGTAAATAATACAAACTCCCAGAACACAGTAGAAATTTAGTTCAACAGGGGGCTTGAAAGCATCTGGAGAAAACATCTCCATAAGAATGAGGTTGGCAACAAGTGTACACATATGCTTGAAACAATAGATGGATGGGTGGATGGATTGTGGTAAGAGTTATATGAACCCCCAATATAATGATTTTTTAAAAAAGGAAAAAAAAAAAGGAAACAAGCATCTCCATGACATTGGCTTTTGACAATGTAAAACCTAGAAGAATCTGAAATTGCTGTAGAATCTAAATGCTATGGAGATTTTCTGAAGCTCATTCAGAAAGAGAGAGGTCCTTCACCTCTCTGAATTTCAGTTTTCATATATGACATGGAAATAGAAACTTTGTAGAGTCACTACTAACCCAAATTTAATTTGACAAAGTAAGACCTAGTCATTGATTTATCAGTTAAAGAAGTCAGTTCAGCAAACTAGAATACAAATCTGTACCCAAGGTGTCACCTGATGAGGGGCAGATTTTGACAATCTATTACCAAGACCGTTCTCTCATTTAACATTCCTCTGCCCCTTCCCTTTACCCCATGTCCACAGTCATACTGTCCCCGTTGGCAGTATGACTGGTGTGGAAGCCTCCATTGCCCCAAGCCTTTGCTCAGCACTGCAAAATAAGGTCAGGCATATAAGGTACACAAACTGAGAGGCGCCATACCTGGCATTCTCAATCTGGGCACTAAGGACATTTGGGTGTGTGTGGTTCTACTCCATCACTGCTCTATCTAAGCACTTGAGCTCTGGAGCTGGTCTGCTGGGTTCCAAACTTGACCCAACCAATTACTGATTTAACTTTTATGCCTTTTTTTCCTTTACTCACCAGTATGCACCAGTGTGGTTTGGGGAAGATTAAGTGAGGGAAAGGATACGCAAAATGGTTAAACCAGTACCCAGTGTATAGTTGTCATTGTTGTTAACTGCCATTGAGTCAACCGGGACTCATGTGATCTTAAAGTCTCACAGATTGAAGCGCTGCCCAGTTCTTCACAACCCTCACTCTCTCTAGCATATTTGAGTCCATCGTGTGGATATTATGCCAGTTCCTCTCACCGAGTTCTCCACCCTCACAGCCTCTTTGCTTCCCCATGCATGATATCCTTCTCCTGTGAAGTGTCAAAAGCAAACGGATAAGAGAGAGTTCTCTTGTGAACCATGAGACCAACTTAACCTTCTATCTAATTTGTCTTAGTCTGGAAACTCCACATAAACCTGTCCTCGATAGGTGATTCGCTGATATTTGAACCATAAATGCCATAGCTTCCAGCATCATAGCAATATACAAAATCATCATAATATAGCAGATGAATGGGTGGTAGAATACGTAGTTCAAAGAAGAGAGAGGAGGAAAAAAGACCTCATACCCACTCAATCTACTCTGACCCCAAGAAGAATTTCCAAGACTATAGATCTGTGCGGGAGTGGACTGCCCCATCTTTCTCCCACAGAGCCACTCATGAGTTTGAATTGCCAGCCTTGCAGTTAGCAACCCAATACTTACCCAATCGAATCACCAGGGCTTCTTCAACTATTGTCTTCATCAATATAGTCACCAACATTATTATTAATAGGAGCCTTGGTGGTGTAGTGGTTACATGTTGGGCTGCAATCTGTGTGTTCGGCATGTGGAAATCAATAGCTCCATGGGAGAAAGACTGGGTTTTCTCCTGCCATAAACAATTCCAGTCTCAGAAATTCACAAGGACTCACTATGAGTTGACATTGACTCGATGACAATAAGGTTTTTTCTGGTGATTATAGTTAATAGTGTTGTTAACAGAGTTTATATGCAGGTCTGGTTTCTCATATATAGACAGTACTCAAAGTGTGTAAATGTTTATCTTTATATTACTTATAATGTGTCTATAAGATTTGTTGTCCCATTTCAAGTATCAAAACCAAAATCCACAGAGGTTCAGAATCCTGTCTAAAGCCACACAGCTACTAAGTTGCAGACTCAGAATTCACTGGAGTGGACTGGATAAGGTTGTTCCAGGCCCCCTTTACTCACGGCATCCCTCTGTTACTTTGTGTGCTGCTTGGCATCTAGCTGGTCACTTCTCGACAAGCCCTCCTCCTATTCCCATCACCTCCAAGCTCATTCTTTCATCCCAAGTGATAACCATTTCACCTGGCACATGAGTGTCTGGGGTGGAGTGAATAGATTTTACACTTCCAGTGAAGTTTCATGTCTAGAAAACCCTCCTGTTAGATCTCCCTTTTTGGGTGTCTTGAGCCTTTGGAGTCTAGGGAACTGTCTGCATGGGAGTATCCATGCCACCTCTTCCACATGCCCCATTCACCCTCTCCAGGTAGAAATGCAAAGCCAAAAAAAAAAAAAAACCCAGCAGTTGGCCAGTGGAACTCTTAGTCCTTCCAAATTCTATTTTTCCATGTGTGCCCCCATCCCTCGGTGTGGTCAAGCATAAGTAACCCTGGTGGGACTTGTCCTTGGGAGGCTCTTCCTACTGTGAAATGTTATCAGCTCCAAACAAAAATAAATGGCTGGTAGAGATTGTCTGTGGAGGACTCCGCTCCCCACATGTCATGCCTTTCATAAAACAACATGAATAAACAATTCTTTTGTCAAGGCTAATTTACTTTTATGCTTGGAAAAGTAGCAATAGAGATAGACGACCATAGTCCCCTTGTTTTGGCACCACTTCAGCTTTGCAATGTGTTTGTAATGGGCCAGTCACTGAAAACTCCGCATAGGAACTGTAGCCTGGATTGACTGAATGCTATTTCTTCTCAAGGCTTAAGTGCTCGGGACAGAAAAATGGCCTTGTTTTTCCTTGCAGGCTTCAGTTTTATGAGTCTCTTTTTATGATGTCATTAGGAACTGTCCAAGTTCTGAGAGAAGTGATCATTCTTTGGGTTTTTCCAATATTCTACACCATCAGAATTGGAGTGATGGTGTCTGTAACCATTGGATCCTCTCCCGAAGCAACAAGGCGGTGAGGTGCAAACCTTCTGTATGCCTCGACAATGCATGTAACAAAAGGCACTGTGCTAGATAGCCCAGACTCTCAAGTCTGAGTAGATGGAAATAACACCCTGCTCCCACACTGTGGTTTGTCTGTGTGTCCCCATGAACACTCAAAGCCAGCAGCTGACAGTATAAAGTCACTCATCCTTCTAATCCTGTCCCCTCCTGCCCCCTCAACTCCAAAAAACTGCTGTGTGCTTCACTGAGATTTGGGCCCCAGTATAAGAGAAAAGAGGTCACTATAATGACATTCAGACTTATGGGATATAAACTTGACAGCTTGACAGCCTTTCACTGACCTGGGGACCACTATCAGCCCCATCACTTAAGCCACTTCATTTTCCCTCTCATGCTCAGGAAATGTTTTCAGGGGTTATGAGAAAATATGGTTTGTCCATATACAGTTATATAGACCTTCTCAGATTCATATTTGCCTGCAGTATTTTCCAAGGATAGAGAAGAACAGAGTGTCCCAACTCAACCTAATTGCAAACTCTTCCTCATTCATCAGAGCCTCAGCCCAAGCGACATCTCCTCTGAGAAGCCAGCCGTGGTTCTCCTGGAAAGAACTCAGTTTTCAAATACTTTCATAATAGTGTTTGTCTTGCTATTTTCTTACTGACAGGGGAAAATGGAATTCAAAGATCATGAAACATTTCCTCCAACCTTTTGAAGATCCCTTGTACCTTTCTCAAGCTAGAAGCTCAAAGAGGGCAGGTCTACATCCTCTCATTGTGATAGCTCATCCTTGAGCCTAATGCTGCACCTGGCACACTGGCGGTGGTAGTAAATGTATTCCCAGGGGATGGCCCAGCAGCTAAGTCATTGGGTCTCCTTGATACTTCTCATAAGCGATAGCCAAGTTCAGGGCCTTACACAGATCTCATGATTGAACCCCAATAGGAAAATCAAACCTACTTTGCAGGATTCTCTAGAGAAAGAAGGCTCATAGGAGTCTCATGTGAATCACTACCTTTCAAGTGCAACAATTTATCATCTCATTTCAGAAGTACCCAGCCGGCCTCTTCTATCACATTCATCCATAGGGTGTTTGCAAAGCACCAAACAGTGACTGAGCTCAACCTTAAAGCAGGATGTGATGATATCAAGCCATTCCCGAAGATGCCAGACCCCATAATCATTTACACGGAAAAATAGAATCTCAATGTTCTTCCAAAACTTAATTTATCTCTATCCACCTCCTCCTCACAGCTGAATTTTAGCTACATTGATATTTAATATGAACATCTTGATAAACCACCCATCTATTCACTCAATATATGTGTATTTAATGCTAATTATATGCCTGAAATTGGAAATAGATACTAACGATTCAACGGGGTATCAGATAGGTATGGTCCTGCCATGTGGATCAGCAAGAAAGAAAGATATTAAACAGATAAATTTCACAATTGATTCTTATTATACTGGTAATAAGTCTTACCAAGAAGGTGAAGTATGTGTTATAAGCGAATCCAAGAGAGAGATGCAACCTAGGGGAAATAAAATTTCGAAGCTGAAATCTGAATGACAGCCAGGTGTCTGAGAGTTACCAAAGGAGATGACAGAGAGGGCAGCAATGCTTATGAAGGTCCTCAGGTAGAAAGAACAGTGATACAAAGGCATTCCCAAGCTGGGTATAGAGGATTTACTCAGTGTAGTTGAGTAAAAGTGACTTGCTACAAAGAAGTATCTTTCTGGCTGGGTTGTGGGGTAAGAGGAAAATAAGTAATTTCAAAGAACACAAATACAAGAGAAATAACCAGACCAACTAGCTGGTGGTGCTGTTGGGTAA